>SDVV010001265.1:0-26300 GCA_016164225.1 Gammarus roeselii
TATTTGATTCACATAGACCCATTTACATCGTTTTTAAATATTAGAGTTGCTTGCAGTACGTTTCAATGCACATTTCAATGCGTATTTAGATGGACAATGAGATAAATTTATTATTATAATTTATATATATTATTCAAATAGGAGCTTATAAGGATTTGTTTACATTTTATGAACATTTACAGAAAAAAAACTGTTGAAGTGGATGTGCTTTTATCTTTCTATCGATTAGCGACTGCCGTAATATGTACGTAACGCTATCGAGCTGAAAATTATATTTATATTGAATCCCCGTGTATGCATATATTTTCAGAATTTCGTCAGGATACAATGTTAATAAATAAATAGCGTTGTTCATTATATATATATATTTATTCGATTCAATTTGTTTCTTGTTATTTTCTGCGATGGGTTTTTCTCAGTACCTTTGCGCTCCGTTATACATACCCCAGCAGTAACTCCTCCTATCGCTTTCTTTGTTATCAGAAATAGAAAGATCCTGAAAGTAAATAGGTGACTGTTTCAATCCTTCAATACTAGTTTCAAGATGAAAATTTCTGGTGGGGTGCGGTTGAGGACACCCCTAGGCAAAACTTTGGATGCGCTCCTGGAAAATTAGGTAAGTTTACTCCTATCTGTTCTTTGTCTTATCAGTAATTTCCGCGGTATGAACGCTATGAACATTTACAGGTTATAACATATTCATGTTGACGTGCTTTCATCGTTTATCGTGAAAGTGTACTCGTATGGTAGTATTTCTTTCGGAGTTTGGTGGTGCGCAAATCTAAATATTTTCGTATATGTTTACGGTCTTATTTCACATGAACATTTACGATTTGGCTACCCTTAGCAACTGGTCTGTGGCCTCGAACATGCGAGCAACATACTGTAACACGTTGGTTGCAAGCAAATGATCTCACTCTGGTAATTGTTGGCTGTTTCGCTTTTCCGTAGCCCCAGCTGTCATTTATTGGACTCATCATACAAAGGATGTTTTTTCGGGTTATGTAGGAAATCCATTCAGCCATGGGAACTGGCCGCATTTCACGCCTCAATGTCCACGCGCGCACACGCGCATGCGTGCGTTGTCACCGTAGCATGGTTTCAGTGTGTCATAAAAGAATACGTAGACTTGTGCTCCAGCTTCTGTTTGGACCTCATGAGATATATATCTACGACAGCTTAGGTAGCTGTTTACAACTTCAATTTGCTTGATATCTATCACATTTTCAGCGTAAGGGAAAAGGCGTTGTATTGCAACTTTGTTGCATGTCATCTTGCATATATGCATTTGAATGCTAATCATTCGAGTTAAATCTAGGATATTGCAAACAAATATTTATTAAATATATTATTTATTGATAATAGATTTTGACACATTTATATTTATATATAGTAGGGGTTTACACGGGTTATCATTTATACGAAAACATAACTATTCACTCCGTAAATCGACACCAGCATCTTGGCGAAACATAAGTAACGATTTCGACTTCCCTTTCTTGTGTTATCTTGATTCTTGGTACCAGTGCCACTCTGTGGGTTCTTTTTCAATGATGTGCATTTATTCCTCATCTGAAGCTGTCGACTCGTCATATTGGTGTAGGATTTATCATCTGGGTGTGGTTTGTTCTCTGATCTATTGGGTTGTAGACTAACGCCCTTAGTACACATTTTAGATAAACGGAGACCTTTGGGAGAAGTGTATGCAACACTTGCAGTCCCAGGTTTGTGACCAAAACTTTGTTTATAGTCTTCAGCGAGCTTTTCTCGATGCTAATTTTTTAATTACTGTTATATGTTTATGAAATCAAATCGTTTCAGGTTAGTTCTCACTATTGCCCACATAACCATTCATTATATTCCCGCAGATATCCAAAATACACCCAATTCTCCTTGCACTTTTTTTTTCATATGATTCTTGATTCTTGATTTGATACAAATTCTGAATCTCTTCCACATGATATGCACATTCATCAAAAACCTAACCTAACCTGACCTAACTTATGTACCCAACCTAACTTATATAAGATTTTCAGTCATTGATATATCCATATGAATCCCCCCATACCCGATTCTTTATATAACTTGCACTTAATAATTTGTACTTCGCGGTCAATCTCGACTCATATATGTCACCAGAGAGGTCAGATTACCTAACCTAACCTATCCTGACCTAGCCTTATGTACGATGTTCGGTCATTGCTATATACATATGAACCCCCTCCACACAATTCTTTCTACAACTTGCACCTAATTATTTCTACTTCGCGGTCAATCTCGACTCATATAAGTTACCGGAGAGGTCAGATTTGTAATCTTAGATGGATTGAATGTCACAAGTTTTTCATATTTGTTTCCATTATCATACATACAGGCACTTCATCTCATACTAAGTCTACACATTTTCTTCAATATCTCCAGTCACTTCATCCTTTGACGACTCGCACAGTTGATCTGCATTTTCTTTCCAATAATTTTCATACGCTTCACGATGACTGCGATTTAAATGTCTCCACACGTTACTCGTGGATTTATGTTTATTCAATTTTATTTCTTGCTGGCAAAGCTTACAGACCCCCATCACCCCATTACTTTCGTACAATCGACGACTCAAGCCATAACCCATCCTTCCACAGCAGAATCCCAATATTGACTGAGTATAATCTGATCGGACTCTGATTTATATCTCAACATTCTGCCACACATCTAGATCATTCACCTCGTGATATGTTTATGGGTAGCGTTGCACCCCTTGAAACATTTTCTCCTACCGACTTCGACAATTTCGATGTTACCACCGTCAGACACAATGTATGCAATTCATCGCTTAACCCTCGAGTTATAAGATATTAAAAACAATTGATTTAGGATTTACGTAGTTTTATTAGTATTTATTAGTATTAATTACAGATCTTGCTGACATCATCAATGACATCTAACTATTTTTTTTCGAATACAGCATGGCTCGTACAGCCGCCCATACACAGCATCACGGTGTTTCAGTTTCATCTCAAAATCTATCATATAATCCAACATATCTTTGTAGCGAATACCGAAGGCTGTTCCGTGATCTTGAGTCCACAAGTGTAGTGCTTCTTCTTCTTCACCCTTAATTATTCGTAGCTTCTCAAATTGAATGTCATTCTGTTCTTCATCAATGAGGAATTCTTGCATACGTTCCAAATTTTCTTTGGTTCTTAGGAAAAATCCGTTGCCCAATACCTCAGCTTTATTACAGTCATGATGACTTTCCACTCGGATCATTTTCGAGAGTTGCTCTCTTATTTCCCTTGAACTTTGTTACATACGAATGAAACCCGTCGATGTCAGTTACCCAAAGCCCAATTCCTTTTTCCTTCATCCATATATGAAAGTTATCTCTCACTCTTTTGATTCTTGTTGTACACATTCTGAGATAACTGGTATTTTCAACATTAGTCGATATTTGTTCGACCCGTTTCATATTATCTTCGGATATTTTTTTTTTCAAAACACGTTAACTAATTTTTAACACTTGAACATTCATTGTTGTCTATTTGAGGATGATCCGTCCGTCTCCGCTTGTCCTCCACGTAACACTGACTCCAATCACGTCATACAGCTTGCTATTATTGTGCGATTGCAGGCTTTTTTGCAAATCTTTAGGCCTATCATCACTCGCTTCGGCGATCAACTGTGTATGAATGTATGTATGTATGTATGTATGTCAATAGAGCTGTATACGTACGTGCATGAGTATATTCGAGCGTATGTACGTGTACATGAGTAAACAACAACAAAAATACATATAACAAAATTTAGAATTCAATACAATTTAAAATTTAAAAATTTCAATGCAAATGAAAAAAAAATCGACGCCCAGACAAAGCCTAGTTATCACATCAAATCGACGCCCAGACAAAGCCTAGTTATCACATCAATAAATTGATTTGGCTTTGTCCGGAGGTCAAATCTTTTTTAAATTTTATTGCAGTTTTTAAATTTTAAATCGTCTTAAATTCGAAATTTGGTTATATATATATATATTTTATTGTTTACTCATGTACACGTACATACGCTCGAATATACACATGCACGTACGTATACAGCTCTATAGACATACATACAAACATACATACATATACAGTTGATCGCTGAAGCGAGTGATGATAGGCCTAAAGATTTGCAAAAAAAGCCTGCAATTGCATTATAATAGCAAGCTGTAAGACGTGATTGGAGTCTGTGTTACGTGGAGGACAAGCGGAGACGGACGGATCATCCTCAAACAGACAACAATGAATGTTCAAGTGTCAAAAATTAGTTAACGTGTTTTGAAAAAAAAAATATCCGAAGAGATATGAAACAGATCGAACAAATATCGACTAATGTTGAAAATACCAGTTATCTCAGAATGGGTAAAACAAGATTCAAAAGAGTGGGAGATAACATTCATATATGGATGAAGGAAAAAGGAAGTCGGCTTTGGGTAACTGACATTGACGGGTTTTAGTCGTATGTAACAAAGTTTAAGGAAATAAGGAAACAACTCTCGAAATGATATGATCCGGGTGGACAATCCTCATGACTGTAGTAAAGCTGAGGTATTGGGCAACGGATTTTTCCTAAGAACCAAAGAAAATCTAGAACGTATGCGAGAATTCCTCATTGATGAAGAATAGAATGACATTGAATTTGAGAAGCTTCGAATAATCAAGGTTCAAGAAGAAGAAGAAGTACATTTGTGAACTGAAGGGCACGGAACAGCCTTCGGGATTCGAAATAAAGATATGCAGGATTATATGATAAATTTTGAGAAAAAAAATGAAACACCGTGATGCTGGGTATGGGTGGCTGTACGAGCCATGCTGTATTCGAAAAAAACGAGTTAGATGTCATTGATGATGTCAGCAAGATCTGTAATTAATACTAATAAATACTAATAAAACTTCGCAATTCTTAAATCAATTGCTTATAATATCCTAAAGCTCAAAAGTTAAGCGATAAATTGCATACATTGTGTTAGATGGTGGTATCATCGAAATTGTCGAAGTCGGTATGAGAATATGTTTCATGGGGTACAACGCTACCCATAAACATATCACGAGGTGAATAATCTAGATGTGTGGCAGAATGGTGAGATATAAATCAGAGTGCGATCAGATTATACACAGTCAATATTGTGGTTCTGCTGTGGAATTATGGGTTATAGCTTGAGTCGTCGATTGTTCGAATGTAATGGGGTGATGGGGGTCTGTAAACTTTGTCAGAAAGAAATAAAATTGAATAAACATAAATTCACGAGTAACGTGTGGAGACATTCGAAACGCAGTCATCGTGAAGAGTATGAAAATTATTAGAAAGAAAAAGGCAGATCAACTGTGCAAGTCGTCAGAGGATGGAGTGTCAGGAGAAATTGAAGTAAATGTGGTAGACCTAGTATGAGATGAAGTGCCCGATTGTATGATGATGGAAACAAATATGAATTACTTGTAACATTCAAGCCATTTAAGATTAAAAATATGACTTCTCTGGTAACGTAACTGTAAGCAATCAGATACCGTAAAGAAACCGTTAGAAAACTGTTTTTCTCCAAGAGGACCATATATCTCGAGATAAAACCTTTGTGTGACATTCGACTCATATTGATCATCAAGCTAATTACCACTTGCAGTGAACTATAGCAGTCGCTTCCATATGCGTTTGGTTCACTTCAGAAGTAATTGACCAGAATATAATTAAATAAACATATAAGAACAATGTCTAAGCGACTAAGTTGATCACACTAAGAAATGACGTTCATCCTAACCATTACATTGTCCGAATCACAAAAAAAATTGGGTTTGGAGGTCCCTATGCGACTGACCCCCTTCCATTTCCTCCTCTCCTACCCTCCTCCTCCATCCCGGGTGTTTCCCTTTGTGCCGACAGTGATTAACTTGACCACAAGAGCAATTTGTCTTAACATACAACTACAATGTCCGAGTTTCATAGCGAAAAAGTCGGTCACACTAAGAAATAACATACTTTATATCAATTACATTGGCCGAATAAAAAAAAAGCGTCTTGACCTCTATATCCAGGTGCACAACCAACTTTTGTCGAGGGATGGGGGGTACTCGTGGGACCCCCAAAAAAATTCTATTGGATGTCCCTATGCGACTGACCCCCTCCCCTTTTCTCCTCCCCTACCCTCTTTTCCCCGTCGCGGGTGTTTCTCTCTGTACTTACAGTAGTTAACTTGACCGCAAGAGCAATTTGGCTTAACATACAACTACAATGTCCGAGATATACAGCGACTAAGTCGGTCACACTAAGAAATAACATACTTCATAGCAATAACATTGACCGGATAAAAAAAAAATGCGTCTTGGCCCCTATATCTAGAAGCGCAACCAACTTTTGCCAGAGGGGGGGGGTACTCGTGGGACCCCCAGGAAATCGCTATTGGACGTTATACTATCTACTAACATTGGACAAGAGGCAGAGGGCAATAGGCAGAAGGCAAGGTGCAGTGGGGTAGGGGCACGAGGACAAGAAGGCAGAGGGCAAACGAGCAGAGCCGAAGGGGCAGAGAACGAGGAGGAAGAGGACAAGGGGACAGACGCAGGGAAGCAGAGGGTAAAGGAGCAGAGACAAGGGGCAGAGGGCAAGGGTCAGAGGACAATGGCAGCAGCTAAAGAGGCAGAGGGCAACGAGGAAGCGGAGAAGAAGCCAGAATGCAAGGGAGCAGAAGACAAGGAGGTAGAGGGCAAGGGGGCCATATGAGACAAGGATGTAGAGGATAAGAGAGCAGAAGGCAAGGGAACAGAGGGAAAGGGAGCATACGGTAAGGGATCATGAGGCAAGGGAGCAGAGGTCAAGGGTGTCTGGTAATTATTTGGCTACATGTGATATTAACCCTAGTCGCTGATTGCTTCTTCGTCTCGCTATATTAGTTGGTAAACGTCCATTTTTGGAGTCCCCTTTATCCTGATTGGTTAGCTTCAGCTGACCATATTGCCCCCTATATCTTAATTGCTTGCAAGGAGTCACAATCCCGATTGGTTGCGCGGAGGCATAAAAGCGAAATGTATGCCATTGATGAAATGTAGGCTAATCGTCAAATTTGTATCTTGGTCAAGAGCTGTAGAGATTGGTCGCGATTTTCGTTATAAAGGGATGAGGAAACAGAGGGCAGGAGAGTAGAGGGCAGGTGGGCAAGGAAGTAGGTGAGTAGAGGGCAGGTGGGCAAGGAAGCAGAGGACAAGGAGGGAGAAGGAAAGGAGCAGAGTGCAGGTGGGCAAGGGAGTATAGGGCAGGTGAGCAGAGGACAAGGGAACAGAGGTCAAGAAGGCAGAGGGCAATGAAGCAGAGAGCAGGTGTGAGAGGGAGCCAAGAGCAAGAATACAGAGGGAAAAGAGGCAGAGGACTAAGAGTTAGAGGGCATAAGAGCAGAAAAGAAATGGGTCAAAGGGCAAGGGGCAGAGGGTAAGGGAGCAAAGGGCAAGGTAACAGGGAGCAAAGAAGCAGAAAACAAAGGAGCAGAGGGCAGGTGGGCAAAGGAGAAGACGGCAGTTGGGCAGAGAGCAGTGGTCAGAGGTTGGGTGAGCCAAGGACAAGCACGCAAAAGGCAAGGAGACAGAGAGCAAGGGAGTAGATGGCAAAGGGTCAGAGGGAAATGAGATGAGGACAAGAAGAAGAGGGCAAGGAACAGAGGGCAAGAGGCATAGTGCAAGGGGCAGAGGGCAAAGAAGCAGAGGGCAAGAAAGCAGAGGACAAGAAAACAGAAGGCATGTGGGCCGAGAAACAGGGGTAAGAGGGCAGTTGAACAGAGGGCCAGTGATCAGAGGGGAAGGGAGCAGAGAACAAGGAGGCAGAAGGCAAGGGACAGATGAAAAGAAGCAGAAGGTAAGGGGTAGAGGGCAAGGGGTAGAGATTAAGATGTCAGATGGCAAGGGGGCAGATGCAAAGGAAGTAGAGGTGAGTGGAGGGCAAGGGGCAGAGAAAAATGTGTCAGAAAGCAGGGGGCAGAGCGCTAGGGGCAGAGGTCAGGAACATAGGACAAGAGGCAGAGGGCAAGGAGCAGCGAGCAAAAAAGCAGAGGAGAAGAGGCAGAGAACAAGGAGGAAGAGGACAAGGGGGTCGACACAAAGGAGCAGAGGGCAAGGGAGCAGAGAAAAGGGGTAGAGAGTAAGGGTCAGAAGACAATGAGCAGAAGCTAGGGAGGCAGAGGGCAAGGAAGAAGAGGAGAAGAAGCCAGAGTGCATGGGAGCAGAAGACAAGGAGGTAGAGAGTAAGGGGGCCGAAGGAGACAAAGTTGTAGAGGGTAAGGGAGCAGAGGGCAAGGGAACCGAGGGGAAGGGAGCATAGGCTAAGGGATCACGGGGCAAGGGAGCAGAGGTCAAGGGTGTCTGATAATTATCTTATATTAACCCTAATCGCTGATTGCTTCTTCGTCTCGCCCTATTAGTTGGTAATCGGCCATTTTTGGAGTCCCCTTTATCCTGATTGGTTAGTTTCAGCTGACCATATTTCCCCGTTTGTCTTGATTGGTTGCAAGAAGTCATAACCCTGATTGGTTGCGCGGAGGCATCAAGGCGAAATGTAGGCTAATGCCAAATTTGTATCCTGATGACTTCGGCACGTAAGATGTTCACCAAAAAATGTAGCCCATTAACAGCAAGGGCGAAAATGCAGTCTGATATCCACGATTTGGTGTCTCGATGACCAATGACCGATTTTATTATCATTATTATTATTATTCTTTTCATTATTATTATTAATTTCGAACACGGCTATAAGGACACTGGTGCAGTGGACTGATGCCTCAAGGATCAGGTCTTCAAACAGGTCTAGGTCTTGAAAGATTGAACTAATTAGTCCAGTTTTCTCGTGCATTGATCACCGGAAGCTGTGCACCGTCTTGTTCGGTGAATTTCACACATTAATATACAACTAGAAGAACGGTCCCCATTCAGGCATAATGGAATATGAAGTTCAGCTTTTATAACTCTGAACCAGTTAACTACCTTAACATTTTCATCGGTACGTGGCTTTCAGATATTCTATCACATGTTATGGTGACTTTCGGCTTCAAGAATTCGAGGATTCTAATCATTTGTCGATGCGGGTCGCATGGTTCTGATAAGTACTGATTCTGGTGTATAGGTTTACCAGTACAATGGGCATAGTACCGAAGATGTTGTAGCCATGATCGCAGCACAGCCAGCATATAATCAATCCTGCGAAATTGTTCACGTTTTAAAGTTGAACAAATAAAGAAATTATTGAACCGTTGGACACACGCTGATAATGTCCTAACCTTCTGATATGATCGGGCAACTTTGGAAGTTTTGTGATCCTCCATCTGAACTAGATTTAAAATCTCGAAGAAATGTTTAGGAAGCTAACAATATGCAGCTGTGTATTCTAGTTACAAACTGACTCGACAAAAGGACGGAAGCATTTTTTTGCCTAAAATTCCATTAGGCCCAAAGTTGATGAATTAACGAGACGAGCTAATTCTGTACCACGTGACCGGGGAGATCGCACGGATTGCAGGCTCTAAAGCTCTCTGTTTATTCCTTGTGATATGGCTATATCTCTATAGAATAGGTATAAAAAACAAAACTCTCGTTGAAAATTGGAAGTTTGACAGATTCTGCAGAGATGTTGCCGTATAACTTGAGCCGTCCTATAACTTGAGCCGTGGCTAAACTCCTACATCTTCAGAGAGCTCGCAGTGAAATTTGTTTTAAAACCTGACAGATCATCTTTGGTTTATCACATGGGTCCCTTGCGACGGCTTCTCAGCAGAATCTAAGTCAAACACCAACTTCCCAAAATCTCGTTCAGTTTACCTACTAATCTTATTTCATATATATCTTACCAGTACCGGATCAGATGTGGCCACAACCGGCCCAGTGAATGATTGATTTGAAAATTTCGTTTTGCGGTTTGAGTTAAGAAAAGTTAGTATTGAGTTTTAAAATGCGAGTATCGTTTCTGAAAAAGCAAGTATATCTTCCTAACTCATCTGTCGTGTCGTTCTCAGTTCTTGAAAAAATAATTTTGATCATATATATGTATTTATTTCCCAACGTTTTTTTCGACGGAACAAATTTCTGTCGGTCATTGTCTGTATTATGATTGAACCAAGCAATCAAATATCGAATAGACAAAACAGGTTCTAAAATAGGATACGTTTTAACCTGCGTATTTCAAGTGACTCATAAATGTACATCAGTTTTGTGTACCTGCTACACATGCCAGCTTTATTTTCTCAAACATGCTCAACATAGCGAAATTCATCAACGGGAATGTATGTTCTCAATTTAATTTGGGCTCTACATTGAAGTATACAAGAAGAGATGTGATACGCCGCTATTCGCCTCGAAAGTACACGAGAAGAGATGCGATATGCCGATATTCGCCTCAAAAGTATACGAGGAGAGATGTCAAGTGCCGATAGTAGCCTAGGAAGTACACGAGAAGAGATGTGATGTGCCGCTATTCACCTCGAGCATCCGATGCAATCGACGAAGGTGAGTCTTTACCAGCCGCCCATCATTTCCTCTCGTCTTGGGCCTCATTTCCTGGCCAATAAGACGGCGCCCAATACAATGAGGGGTGGAAGGGAGTAGGGAAGATGACAAACGGGTGTCGTGTCGGGCAGTGAGGCATGCGGGGAAAAGAAGAGGAACGTGGGAAGACCGTCAAATCGTTAGCAGAAAATGGGCAGTGCTGTGATTTCTTGCTACTCGGCATCATTTGGAGGATCATTTCACTGATTTCGGAAGTAAGTAATTGTATGAAGCTGGTATAATTGACACCACATTTTGAGGAAAAATAATACTTGCTGAGGTTAGCAACTTCCATTACTTGAGTAGCATGATATGTATCACTAGTTTAGGGACCATATTCGGCAAGATTTCTTAATAGTTCCTCCAAATCAATCTTAGACTAGGAAAATTATCATGAGTTCGTTGGTTTCACCGACATTATTTCAGATGCCTTTGAACTAGAACCCTGGATCATTATCTGAAGACAATCAAAGTAATTCTGCCTAAAGGTAATTATTATTGCAAATGAATTATCAAGGAAAACATCTGCACTCCAACCACGTCATAACAACGTATCACGCATGGAACAAATGTCGGATAATTTCTGTACATTCATTGATGCAATCGTGTTTTCCTTGGCAACTGCACCCATTACTAAATTGGAAAGTGCTGTCAGAGCGCTCCCGGCTTTTCACTTTTGTTCACGTTGCCCCCCTCATCACTTCCAATATCTACGCTGGGAAAGTCTAGCCAGGGCACAATTTCACAACTATTTCAGAGGTCTACCCCATTTCTTCATTAGCCACGGTGATTAAAAAAATGACATATCTTGACGCATGAACATCTATAAAAAATCGGCTAATCATTATCTAGGGATTAAATTAGGTATTTAGGCGTAAACCATACAGTCAAAATGTTCTCTCGAATCGGATGTCTGATGAGTTTGAATCAATAGCAAAACAATATTTTAGGCTTATGGGAAACATAGCTGTGTTTTGCTTTTTCTATCGTCTTAAACTAGTATGAAACATATAATTTCGTTGCATGTAAGAGTCACAAACGCGACAAATTAGTGATTAGCGTGCTCATGCATGCACATAAAGCTACTATATCCTTTTATTCGGGAGTACATGCATAATGACATGTCACACCGGAGAAGTAAAGTATATATAGCTACATGTGCCCAGCTCCACCAAACAGTCAACTGATACACGATAGGATTTAAACGTTAGTTCTATTGATATTGGGATATTCTTGCACCAGCAGAATTCTATCGCATCATTGTTCAATTGGGATGATTGGTGTTCCTCACAATTTCCTACGACCACCAGGAAGGGTTTCTTAGCTTTCAATTTGTTCCATGAGGCTGCATGTGTACGCTTTTCCTCGGAGAGTAAATGTCTTATTCTGCAAATAAATGACAGGCACTCGTTCTTCTAAGGACATATAATGACATATTATACCAGAATATATCATTGTATGATACTCGCAGTTTGCTCATAGTAACCCTCGTAAATTTACACCCGATATGCATTGTAGAAAAGACACTGGACGTTTAAAAAAACTGTAGCTTAGCATTGGCTGCGCCGGAGTTAAAAAAAATTATGCGCTGAATGCCAATCATATTTTATCTTCTTAGTTGCTCAAAGATGTCTGCATTACCACACCGGTTGTTTTTTATTAAATGCTAGAAGGAAAGAACACTGTCCACTGTTCGTTCCATACTAGAACAACAGGCTGGGTGGTGTCACTATAGCAGACGCACTGATTTACTGGTATTGTACTTTATGTCCAGTTTTACGGTCTCCTTCTCGCATACATTTAACATCATCCGGAGAGCATCGACATGTGTGGCCTGCAACACCATGTCGTCGGCATAGCTAATCGCCGGAACACGGCAGCCGTCGACGTGTCACCCAACATTGCTACTAGATACAACAGGTCGTGTACGCTGTCACCATAAACATTGAATAGAAGAGGCGAGAGGAGGGCTCCCTGCCTTATACTATTAGTTATTCGAAACTAGTTTCATATTGAACTTCACCATTGTATAACATATTCCTGCTGCTGGTACCGATTCTGTAATAGCTATGCTAGGTGACTTGGGCACTGCCCTTTTTGTACGTGTCCAATGAAGTACAGGAGCAAATGATATTCTTTTGCATGAAAAAACAAAATTACATTAATGACTCCACAAACAAAATAATTATTAGCTTTAACGTCCAGGTAGCCATTTTAGTGCTGTGTTGTGGTGTGAACCCACATTGGTTGGGGGCTCTTCCCTTGACAGTCGTCAAGCCTGTTCTCAATTTGTATTTCTGGTTGTTTTGAAATTGCAGACGCAATTGCTATCGGTCTGTAGTTACCTTAATCGAACCAGATAAACGAGTCAGCGGAGCGTACAATTCCGGCGATGGCTGCTGCATCATGGGAGAGGCAGCCGTTTCGAGAACATTTCCAGTGCAACTGAAGTTTGTACATTTGGGTAACATGATCAACGCAACGCTCACAGTGAAAAAATATCATCAGCCTTGCCCGGAATAAAACCCGCGACCGGCTACGGGGGAGAAGAGCTTCTGATCTAATCGAACTGGCGGTCGTCAAAATATGAAATGAGTGCTCTTTCTATTACACCGAGACAGCTGAGAAGGATCTTCAACGTGTTGCTACCTTGACGAACCCTGTATGGCGCAGGATAGGACCGGCGGGTCCACGGTGCATAAAATTACGGTGATCCCTTGTGCAACACGAGAAGATGACGTTTACTTTGGATTCCGGCACAACTTAAGTAAATACAACTACATAACAATAGCAATGCAATGCTATCAATGAATGAATATAGTCAATCTAACAGTAGTGTAAAGGAAATCAAAACGCAATTTTTGGGGAGTCACATGAGTACCCCCCCCCCTCGGCAAAAGTTGGTTGCGCTCCTGGATATAGAGATGCTATACGCATTTTTTTTTATCCGGGCCAATGTAATGGTTAGGAAGTATGTTATTTCTTAGTGTGTCTGACTTAGTCGCTGTTTATCTCGGACATTGTAGTTGTATGTTAAGACAAATTGCTCTTGTGGTCAAGTTAATTACTGCAGGCACAGAGAGAAACACCCGGGACGAGGAAGAGGGTAGGGGAGGAGGAAATGGGAGGAGATTCGGGCGTCTAGGGGAATCCAAACGCAATTTTTTGTTTACTCGGCCAATGAAATGGCTAGGAAGTATGTTATATTTTAGTATGTCCGACTTAGCTGCTTGGACCGTATACTTGTAGGTTTATTTAGTTCTATTCTGGTCAATTACTTCTGGGGTGGTCAAAACGCAAGTTGAAGCGACTGCTATAGTTCAACCGCAAGTGGTAATTAGCTTGATGATCTCTATCCGTAAAATGTCACACGAAGATTTTTTCTTGATATATATGGTCCTCTTGGAGAATACAGTTTTCTTAAGGTTTCCTTTCGGTATCTGGTTTCTTACAGTTACGCTTGTATACGGACATATTATATAGGTGTACGTTATTAGGTCTTGTCAACGCTATATATGATTGTATTGGAATATTTCGCACGGTAGGAGGGTATGATATATATTACTACATTTGTTATTGAATGACTCATTTAAATAGAAGCCGTTGTTTATACATGATATTTTATTGCATGATTGATATATTTTATTAAATCTACTTGTTTTTTCCCATTGTATGCATATACTTTCAGAGATTCATCAGGATCCAATGTTATGAAACAAATGACTGCTGATACGTTCACATATTTTTTCAGATGAATTTTTCTGTAGACAATGAAACAAGTTTTATTCATTCATATTTATTACTGGATTAAGATACATTTTTAGGTGAACAATTTTATGGTCGGTTGCAGATACGTTCACGCATATTCGAGACATTTTATAGGTGGACAATCAATTATGGTGAATTAAATATTTATTTGATTTACATAGAAACATTTACAACGTTTTTAAATACTAGAGTCGCTTGCATTAGGTGGATAATGAGACAAGTTTATGATTATAATTTATATATATTATTTATATAAGAGCTTATAAGGATTTTTCATTTTATGAACATTTACAGGATAAAACCTGTTGATGTGGATGTGCTTTCATCTTTCTATTTACAGGATAAAACCTGTTGATGTGGATGTGCTTTCATCTTTCTATTCAATAGCGACTGCCATAAAATGTACGTAGCCCTATCGAGCTGAAATCTATATTTCTATGAATCCCCATGTGTGCATATATTTTCAGAGTTTAGTCAGGATACAATGTTAATGAACAAATAGCGTTGCTCATTATATATATTTATTCGGTTCAATTTGTTTCATGTTATTTTTTGAGATTTATTTTCTCAATACCTTAGCGCTCCGTTATACCTACTCCAGCAGTAACTTCTTCTATCGTTTTCTTTGTTTTCAGACATAGAGAAGTCCGTAAAATAAATAGGTGCTGTTTCAATCCTTCAATATTAGTTTCAAGATGTAAATTTCTGGTGGCTGCAGTTGAGGACACCCCTATGCAAAATTTTAGATGCGCTCCTGGAGATTAGGTAAGTTTGCTCTAATCTGTTCATTGTCTTATCAGTAATTTCCGCGGAATGAACGCTATGAACATTTACAGGTTTTAACATGTTCATGTTGACGTGCTTTCATCATTTCACGCTAAAGTGTACTCGTATGGTAGTATTTCTGTCGGAGTTTGTCTTATTTCACATGAACATTTACGGATTGGCTACCCTTAGCAACTGGTCAGTGGCCTCGGACATGCGAGCAACATACTGTAACACGTTGGTTGCAAGCAAATGATCTCACTCGGTTAATCGTTAGCTGTTTCGCTTTTCAGTACTCCCAGCAGTCATTTGTCATTCATTTGATTCAACGAACAATGGATGATTTTTCGGGTTATGTGAAGGAAGTCCATAAATTCAGCCAGAGAAACTGGCTGCATTTTACGCCTCAATGTCCACGCGCGTACACGCGCATGCGCGCATGCGTGCGATGTCACCGTAGCATGGTTTTAGTGTGTCACAAAGGAGTCTGTAGACTTGTGCTCTAGCTTCCGTCATGGACCTGATGAGATATATATCTACGACAGCTTTGGTAGCTGTGTACAACTTCAATTTGCTTAATATCAATCACATTTTCAACGTACGGCAAGAGGCGTTGTAGTGCATTTCGATTCATGGCATGTTGCATATCTGCATTTTCTTCATCGTACAAGGGATGATTTTGGGGTACTTGGTGGAGTCCATGTATTCAGACACAGACGATGACCGCATTTTCCGCCTCAATATCGGGGCATACTTTTAAACTGGACTAATATCTATCACATTTTCAACGTAAGGCAAGAGGCGTTGTATTGCAATTTTGTTGTATGTCATCCTGCACATATGCATCTTAATGCTAATCATTCGAGTTAAATTTAGAATACTGCAAACAACGATTTATTAAATATATATTATTTATTGATAATAGATTTTGTCACATTTATATTTATATGTACACGGGTTAGCTTTTATACGATAACATAACTATTCACTCCGAAAATCGACACGAGCATCTTGGCGAAACATAAGTAACGACTTCGACCTTCCTCTCGTGTGTTATCTTGATCCTTGGTATCAGTGATACTCTGTGGGTTCTTTATCAATTATGTGGATTTTATTACTCACCTGTAGCTGTCGGCTCGTCATATCGGTGTAGGATTTATCATCTGGGTGTTTTTTTTCTCTGATCTATTGGGGTTCTAGACTAACGCCCTTAGTACACATTTTAGATAAACGGAGAACTTTGGGAGAAGTGTATGTAACACTTGAAATCCAGTCCATGAAACAAAAACTTTGTTTATAGACTTCAGCGAGCTTTTTCTCGACGCTAATTTTTTAATTACTGTTATAAGTTTATGACATCGAATCGTTTCAGTTTTGTTCCTACTATCGCCCACATTACCATTCATTATATTCCCGCAGATATCAGAAATAAACCCAAATCTCCTTGCACTCAAACGTTTGAGACATGATTCGCTCTCCTCACGTTTCATTATCAACATATTTGAAACAAAGTCAGATATACATTTGATTATTTGGTGCAATTTTACACTTCTCCTACTTGATATTCTCTCATTACCCTATTCAATAATTTGGTTTCCTTCAACTTTAGCGGGTTTTTCTTCACACGTCATCTCCTCGATATCACTATCACACGTTTCAATATCACTGTCACTGATATTCATTTCACTTAAAATATCCAACGTTTTCCCATGAGTCCTATTTTATACAAACAGTATAGTTTGCGACAATGCGTTGGCACATGTATTGGCACCATGTAAGCATTTACACATTTTTGTGCAAAAGGGTTACCATTCACTGCCAGATGCATAATACCTAAGCAACCTAATCTAACCTTACCTATAAAACAACATCCTTTGCTGTTGTTACAAAATATTTGATGTGGATCATCTTCACGGAATTCTATGTAGAAAGAAATAATAATTCTGTTCTAACCTAACCTAACCTAACCTAACCTAACCTAACCTAACTATCAAAAATCTGACCTAACCTGACCTTATGTATGAGACCTAACATAACCTTTTGTACGGTTTTCAGTCATTAATTTATACAATGCATAACAAATATATCTACATGTCTCTACATTTTTGATCAATCCTTGACAGTTTGAATGACACATCCGATTCTGATCAAGTAATTCATCAAAAACCTATCCTGACCTAACCTGACCTCATGTATGTTACCTAACTTAACCTTATGTATGGTTTCAGTCATTGATTTATACATTGCATAACAAATATCTCCACTTGACTCTACATTTTGATCTATCCTTTGCAGTTTTGATACGCACTTCCAATTTTGATCAAGTAAATCAACAAAAACCTAACCTAACCTAACCAATAGTTCAACATCCCTCGCTTTTGTTACAAGATATTAACTTTAACATGAACATACGCGGTTGTTACCGGCATATGCTGGTACAATGCAGCCGTATACAAGGTTTGATACCGGCGTATGCCGGCATATGCTGGTATAATGTAGGCGTATTCACGGTTTATGTCGGTATAATGTAGGAATTTACGCACATTTAGTGCAAAAGGGTTACCATACACTGCCAGATGCATTAATATCCACGCAATCAAACCTAACCTAACCCAAAGAACAACATCCCTCGCTTGGTACATGATATTTAATGTGCATCACCTTCACGGCATGTTATGTTAAGAGAACTATTCATCAAAAACCTAACCAAACCTAACTCATGTACGATATTTAGTCATGGATATATACAATGCATAACAAATATCTCCACATGTCTCTGCGTTTTGATCATTCCTTCGCAGTTTGAAAGCGATATCCGATTCTGATCTAGTAATTCATCAAAAACCTAATCTAACCTGACCTTATGTATGATACCTAACATAACCTCATGTACGGTTTACAGTCATTGATTAATGCAATGCAAAACAAATATCTCCACTTGACTTTAGATTTTGATCAATTCTTCGCAGTTTTGATACGCACTTCCAATTTTGATCTAGCAAAGCTCATCTGTTTTCATATATAATTTCATCATTGTTTGTATGTTATAGTTTTTTTTCTCATGATTCTTCATTTTTGATTTGATACAATTCTAAATCCCTTTCCCATGATATTCACAGACATCAAAAACCTACCCTACCCTTATGTCGGTATTCAGTAATTGATATATACATATGAACCCCCCTCCACACGATTCTTTATAAAACTTATACCTAATTATTTCTACTGCGCGGTCAATCTCGATTCATATATGTTACCAGAGAGGACAGATTACCTATTCTATCCTAATCTAACCTAACCTTATGTACGGTCTTTAGTCATTGTTATTTACATATGAACCCCCCTCCACACGATTATTTATAAAACTTGCACCTAGTTATTTCTACTTCGTGGTCAATCTCGAGTCATATATGTTATCAGAGAGGAAAGGTTTTCAATCTTAGATGGATTGAATGTTTCAAGTAATTCTTATTTGTCTCCATCATCTAGATCATTTACCTCGTGATTGATTTATGTCATCATTTCACGCCATGAAACATATTTTTCTATCGCGTTCGACAAGACGATGTTTTCTCCGTCTGACACAATGTATGCAATTCATAGCTTAACCTTTGAGTTTCCAGGATAATATAAATAAGTTGATTCAAGAATTTCATAGTGTTATTGGTTTTTATGCGTATTAATTACAGATCTGTATTGTATGTATTGAAAAAAGTATATAACAAAATTTCAATTTCAATACAATTTTAAATTAAAAATTTCAATAACATTTAAAAAACAATCGACGCCCGGACCTTTCTTTAGTAGCCAAGTTATCACATCAATAGATTGATTTGGCTTTGTCCGGGCGTCATTTTTTTTTAAATTTTATAGTAATTTTTAATTTTAAATTTGTATTGACATTTAAATTTCGTTATATATTTTTTTCCAGTACACATCTCTATACACGTACATACATACATATATGTGGACCACGGCGAGCGATGATAGGCAAAATGTATTGCGAGATGTAACATGTGTAATCAAGTTATAATAGGTATCTGCACGCCTAGAATGGAGTCAGTGATACGCGGAGAACAAGCGGAGACGTGCGTATCGTCTAAGAATAAATAAAATGTATGTTCACATCTCAAAAATTTGTTTACGAGTGTTGGATGAAAAAATCTCCGGAGATGATTTGGCTTGGTTCGAGGATATATTGACTTCTGATGGAGATATCAATTATCTACAGATACGGAGAACAAGAATCACATGAGTGGGAACTATTATCCAGCTATGGATGGCGAGTAAAAAAACCAGGATTTGGGTGACTGATTCCGAAGTATTTCAGTCGTATGTAACAGAGTTCAAAGAAAATAAGAAGGTAAATCATGAAATTGATATGACCCAGGCAGAAAACTTCCACACGTGTAATAAAGTTGGGTTTGTGGAAAATAAATTCCATCCAGGGACAGAAGAAAATCAAGAGCGTATGATGGAGTTTTTTCCGGGTAAAGAACGGTGGTACATTGAATTGGATAAGATTCGAATAATTAAAATTCGCAGAGAAGAAGAAGAACATTTATGGAAATGCGGGGATCGACATTAATGGATCAAAGGGACAGAACAAATTTCCGTATTTGTATCAAAGATATGGTGAACTATATGAAGGAATTTGAGAGAAGACTGATACATAGTGATGATGGGTATGGTTGTACAGTCGCACAATGTTGATACAAACAATGCATACACATTGATGCATCCAGCAAGATCTGTAATTAATACAAATAAAAAACAATAAAACTATGAAATTTCGAAAATCAACTTATTGATATTATCCTAAAAACTCAAAGGTTAAGCGATGAATTTCATACACTGTGTCAGACGGAGAAAACATCATTTGGTCGAACGCGATGGAAAAATATATTTCAAAGCGTGAAATGATGGCATAAACCTATCACGAGGTAAATGATCTAGATGAAGGAGACAAATATGAATTACTTGTAACATTCAATCCATCTAAGATTGAAAATCTTTCCTCTCTGATAACGTATATGACTCGAGATTGACCACGAAGTAGAAATAATTATGTGCAAGTTATATAAAGAATCGTGTGGAAGGGGGTTCATATGTTTATAACAATGACTGAAAACCGTACATAAGGTTAGGTTAGATTAGGTTAGGTTAGATAATCTGTCCTCTCTGGTAACATATATGAATCGAGATTGACCGCGCAGTAGGAATATTTAGGTGCAAGTTTTATAAAGAATCGTTTGGCGGGGGGTTCATATGTATATATAAGGTAAAGTTGAGAAGGTATTAATGAATCTGGCAGTGTATGGTAACCCTTTTGCACTAAATGTGAGTAAATGCCTAAATTATACCAACATCAACCGTGAATCCGCCTACATTATGCCAGCATATGTCGGCATATGCCGGCATATGCTGGAATCAAACCGTGAATACGCCTACATTATTCAAGCATATGCCGACATATGCCGGCATATGCGGGTATCAAACCTTGTATACGCCTACATTATACCAGCATATGCCGGTAACAACCGCGTATGTTCTTGTAACAAAAGCGAGTTATGTTGTTCTATAGGTTAGGTTAGGTTAGGTTTTTGATGATTTACTAGATCAAATGGAAGGTCTTATCAAAAAGTGCAATGGATAGTTCAAAATATAGAATCAAGTAGAGATATATGTTATGCAATGTATAAATCAATGACTGAAAACCATACATAAGATTAGGTTAGGGAACGTACCTAAGGGTGGTTAGGTTAGGATAGGTTTTTAATGAATTACTATATCAGAATCGGTTGTGTCGTTCAAACTGAAAAGGATTGATCAAAAATGTTGAGACATGTAGAGATATTTGTTATGCATTGTATAAATCAATGACTGAAAACCGTACATAAGGTTAGGTTAGGTATCATACATAAAGTCAGGTTAGGTTAGGTTTTTGATGATTTGGTTAGGTTAGGTTAGGTTAAGATAGGATGATAAGTTCTTTTAACATAACATACCGTGGAGATGATCCACATTAAATACATTGTAACAACAGCAATGGATGTTGTTCTATAGGTTAGGTTAGGTTAGGTTGCCTAGGTATTATGCATCTGGCAGTGAATGGTAACCCTTTTGCACAAAAATGTGTGTAAGTGCCTACATGGTGCCAATACATGTGCCAACGCAGTGTCGCTAACGATCCTGTGTGTATAGAATAGAACTCATGGGATAGACGTGGGATACCTCAAGTGGGATGGATATCAGTGACTGTGATATTGGAACGTGTGATAGTGATATCGATATGATGACATGTAAAGAAAAACCTGCTAAAGTTGAAGGAAACCGAATTATCAAATTGGGTAATGAAAGGGTATCAAGTATAAGAAGTGTAAAATTGCACACAAAAATCAAATGTATATCCGACTTTGTTTCAAATATGTTGGTGATGAAACATTAGGAGAGATAATCATGTCTCAAACGTTTGAGTGCAAGGAGAATTGGGAGTATTTCGGATATATGCGGGAATATAATTGATGGTAGTGTGAGCAATGGTAGCAACAAACCTGAAACGATTCGATGTCATAAACATATAACAGTAATTAAAAAATTAGCGTCGAGAAGAAACTCGCTGCAGACTAAAAATAAAGTTTTGGTTACAAGGATAGGATTGCAAATGTTGCATACACTTCTCCCAAAGGTCTCCGTTTATCTAAAATGTGTACTAAGGGCGTTAGTCTAGAACACCAATAGATCAGAGAAAAATACACACCCAGATGATAAATCCTACACCGATATGATAAAGAACCCACAGAGTGGCACAGATACCAAGTATCAAGATAACACATGAGAGGGAGGTCGAAGTCGTTACTTATGTTTCGCCAAGATACTCGTGACGATTTTCGGAGTGAATTGGTATGTTTTCGTATGAATGCCAACCCGCGTATATATAAATATAAATGTGACAAAATCTATTATAAATAAATAAAATATTTAATAAATCTTTGTTTGCAATACCCTAAATTCAACTCGAATGATTAGCATTGAAATGCATATATGCAAGATGACAAGCAACGAAGTTGCAATACAACGCCTCTTGCTTTACGTTGAAATGTGATAGATATTAGTCCAGTTTAAAGGTATGCCCCGATATTGAGGCGGAAAATGCAGTAATCGTCTCTGTCTGAATACATGGACTTCTCCAAGTACCCCCAAAATCATCCCTTGTACGATGAAGCAATTGCAGATATGCAACATGCCATGAATCGAAATACACTACAACGCCTCTAGCCTTACGTTGAAAATGTGATAGATATTAAGTAAATTGAAGTGGTACACAGCTACCTAAGCTGTCGTAGATATATGTCCCATCAGGTCCAAAACAGAAGCTAGAGCACAAGTCTACAGCTTCTATTGTAACACACTAAAACCATGCTACGGTGACATCGCACGCATGCGCGCATGCGCGTGTACGCGCGTGGACATTGAGGCGTAAAATGCAGCCAGTTTCTCTGGCTGAATTTATGGACTTCCTTCACATAACCCGAAAAATCATCCATTGTTCGTTGAATCAAATGAATGACAAATGACTGCTGGGAGTACTGAAAAGCGAAACAGCTAACGAATAACCGAGTGAGATCATTTGCTTGCAACCAACGTGTTACAGTATGTTGCTCGCATGTCCGAGGCCACAGTCTAGCTGCTAAGGGTAGCCAAACCGTAAATGTTCATGTGAAATAAGGCCGTAAAAGAAATACGAAGATATTTAAGTTTTTCGCACCATCAAACTCCGACAGAAATACTACCATACGAGCACACTTTAGCGTAAAATGATGCGAGCACGTCAACATGAACATGTTATAGCCTGTAAATGCTCATAGCGTTCATGCCGCGGACAGACAAAGTTCATGCCGCGGAAAGACAAAGAAAAGATATGAGCGAACTTACCTAATTTTCCAGAAGCGCATCTAAAATTTTGCCTTGGGGTATCCTCAACCGCACCCCACCATAAATTTACATCTTGAAACTAGTATTGAATGATTGAAACAGTCTTCTATTTATTTTACGAATTTCTCTATGTCTGATAACAAAGAAAACGATAGAAGGAGTTACTGCTGGAGTAAGTAAAACCGAGCGCTAGGGTACTGAGAAAAAAAATTGCAGAAAATAACAAGAAACGAATTGAATCGAATAAATATATATAATGAGCAACGCTATTTGTTTATTAACATTGTATCCTGACGAAACTCTGAAATTGTATGCGTACAAGAGGATTTAATATATATATAGATTTCAGCTCGGTTAGGGCTACGTACATATTACGGCAGTCGTTAATATATATAAAGATGAAAGTACATCCACATCAACAGGTTTTATCCTGTAAATGTTCATATAATGTAAAAATCCTTATAAGCTCATATTTAGATGATATAAATAAATTATAATCATAAACTTGTCTCATTGCCCACCTAAATACGCATTGAAAAATGTGGATTGAAACGTACTGCAAGTCACTCTAATATCTAAAAACGATGTAAATTTTTCTATGTATATATATATATATATATATAATGGATCATGATTGATTGTCCACCTATAATATGTCTCGAATATGCGTGAACGTCTCTGCAATCGACCATAAAATTGTTCACCTAAATATGTATCTTAATCCAATAATGTGTATGTATAAATAAATCTTGTTTCATTGCAGCAATTTGTTTCTTAACATTGGATCCTGATGAATCTCTGAAAATAGATGCATACAAGGGGAAAAGCGAGTGGATTTAATCAAATATTATCAATCGTGCAATAAAATATCATGCATAAACAACGGCTTCTATTCAAATGAGTCATTCAATAACAAATGTAGTAATATATATCATACCTTCCTACCGTGCGAAACATTCCAATACAATCATATATAGCGTTGACATGACCTAATAACGTACATCTATATGATCCGTCAAGCTAATTACCACTTGCGGTTGAACTAAAGCAGTCGCTTCCACTTGCGTACTGACCACCCTAAAAGTAATTGACCAAAATAGAACTAAATGAACCTACAAGTATAAGGTCCAAGCGACTATGTCGGACACACTAAGAAATAACATACTTCCTAACCTTTACATTGGCCCGAATAAACCAAAATGCGTTTTGCATCCCTATATCCAAGAGTGCAACCAACTTTTGCCGAGGAGGGGTAGTCGTGGGATCCCCAAAAAATTGCGTTCAGATTCCCTTTACACTACTTCTAACCAGGATTTGAATCTGTGCCCTGCGGAAGGCAAGCCTAGTTACATTCCCACTACACCGAGACTGCATGAAAGTAGTTCCAACCACCTGGTACCATGACCCACCGTGGTACGTCATCCCTTCACACGGTGGAGCGGGGATCAACGTAATTCCATGTTTGTGGACTAGCTTGTCGTATCATGTGAAATTGTCGGTTGGCCATAGTACCAGCAGGTTGGAGATTCTTTTGTGCTGTTAGGTGTAGTAGGAGGAAATTTCATATGTTCCCGTGCAAATTACAAATTGATAGCACAGGGTGGTTTTTTATTTGAGCTGGGACATTAATCCTCACGTTTGTTCGCTCTAATTGTGGTCGTGTAAATTTGAAATTCAAATCGGTATAGTCGGTCAAGAGGCCATCATGAGCGACAGTAGAGTAAATGTCTGCAAAGCGCAAGTGAAGGATTATAGGTAGGCAATAATTAGGTGCACCAAAACGCAAGTGAAGGATTATAGATAGGAATAAATAGCGGTGGGGGAGAGGTTGACCGGAGTCAGGCGCACCAAAGCGCAAGTGAAGGTATAAGATAGGCAATAATTAGGCAGTGTCCAAAACGCAAGTGAAGGAATAAGATAGGCAATAATTATGCGGTGTCCAAAACGCAAATGAAGGATTCAGATAAGCATTAATTAGGCGGTGTCCAAAACGCAAATTAGTGAAGGAATTAGGTATAGGATGACTAGATCTTTGAACCTATTATCGATTGTGATTGTTAAGAAGTATATTATTTGTTAATGTGTCTGACTCAGGCGCTGTATTTCTCAAACATTGTAGTTATATGTTAGGACAAATTGATCTAGTGGTCAAGTTTGTTACTGATGGTTCATAAAGATACCAAAGTTGCAAGTTTTTTGTGAGTCGACCGATGTATTTGTTAGGCTGTATGTTATTTGTTAGTGTGTCTGACTTAATCGCTGTATATCTCGGACATTGTAGTTATATGTTAAGACATTGATCTTGTGGTCAAATTAGTTACTGATGGTACATAGAGATACCAAGAAGTTTTTTGTGAGTCGGCCGATGTATTTGTTAGGATGTATGTTATTTGTTAGTGTGTCTGACTTAGTCGATGTATATCTCGGACAATATAGTTATATGTTAAGACAATTTCTCTTGTGGTCAAGTGAGTTACTGATGGTACATAGAGACTGCCCGGGATGGGGGGAGGGGGGGAAGAGGGAAGGGGGGTCAGACGCATAAGGTCGCCAAGAACGCAAGTTTTTTGTGAGTCGGTCAATGTAATTGTTAGGATGTATATTATTTCTTAAAGTGACCGACTTAGTCGCTTAGACCTTATACCTGAAGGTTTATTTAGTTCTATTCTGGTCAATTGCTTAAGGGGTGGCCAAAACGCAAATAGAAGCGATTGCTATAGTTCAACCGCAAGTGGTAATTAGCTATGACAATTAGCGATTTTATCTCTGGATGTGCGGTCACACAAATTTTTTATCTTGTGATATTTGGTCCTTTTGGAGAATAGTTTTCCATACGGGAAATTTCAGTTTCCTTACGGTATATGGTTGCTTTCATTTACGATTGCTTACGTACGGATTATATAGATGTACGTTATTAGGTCTTGTCGACGCTGCATATCATTGTTTTGGAATATTTCGCACGGGTGGAGGGCATGATATATATTACTATGTTTGTTATTGAATGACTCATTTGAATCGAAGCTATTGTTTATACATGATATTTTATATTGTACGATTGATATTATTGAATAAATCCACTCGCTTTGTCGCATTTAATGTATATATTTTCATAGATTCGTCAGGATCCAACGTTAGGAAACAAACAATTGCAAATACGTTCACATAGTTTTTCAGATGATTTTTTTCTGTAGAGAATGAAACAAGGTTTATTTATACATATATATTATTGGATTTAAATACACATTTAGGTGAACAATTTTAGGGTTTTGGCACAACATTCACGCATGTTCG
>SDVV010001266.1:0-26295 GCA_016164225.1 Gammarus roeselii
TATGACGCGGCGGGGGTAAACCAGTGAAAACTGTCGGGCCCTGCTGCTGACGACGGTTCATCGGTGCATTCGGGACCCAGAGTGTAAGTTGAGGGGCTACCGGCCGGACCCTTTAGCACAAAGGGGCTAAGTTGTGTGAGTGTGAGCGTGTGAGGTGCGCCTTGCCGTCGGCCACCCCACTTTCTGGGGGATGCGGCCTAGTGTCTGTATCTGTATCTGTACAATCATTAACGATTCTCTTTTGCTACTGTGCATAGTTAATTGCAGTCTTCCTTGTTTTTTTCAGTTTTATATTTTTAAACAAATATAAATACTGACATTTAGTCATACACAAATATGCAATGTGTGACAAGACAGGCATAGATTATCAAGGTCAGAATATACAAAAATTTCAAGTCAGGAGATGATGACAAACGTCATAGCATAACCGAGAAGCCCAGCACACACTAATGATCAAGTTCAAAAATGAGTGAGTGGGAGTCGCGGCTGGTCCGTTGGGCAACAAACCCAGAAATGGGACTTCTGTACATTCCAACAGCCTCTTACCCCAGTTTAGTGTGATTGTAGGGACGTACGGCGAGGAGAGTATACCGGCTATTGTGGGCAGTAACTTCATGAGGTGTCTTTGGGACTGGGTAGCCCAGAGGCAAAAGAGCGAAGGGGTTAGAGAGAGGACCGTTACGAGTAACTTTTCGCCTCTTCCAAGGGCAATATCCGTGTAGACAAGATACTAGGGATCTAGCACTCCCAGAATATCTGCACCTACTCTTTGACGGTAGGGTAGGGGCTAGCAACGTAGAAGCCATGCCGCCATTCCTTCCGACAGCACAGATCCTGAAATACAAAAGGGATTTCGCATTCCCTGAACTTGCAGTATTCACTCGATGAAGATGATGGGGCCAGGAAGGGTTCAGGATGGGGACGTAGAAACTAGGTCGCAACGTCTTTTCATGGACGAAAAGGCAAGCGATCTTGGCAATACAATTAACATCTCTCACACTGTGAGCACTTCTTAGCAGGGTTGGTGATTTTTTTTTATATAAAAAAGTTTATTACATTGTGTTGAATTTTTGTATTCAGTGCTATTTTCAAGGCCTTGCGAGTCAACAGGATGCTTAAATGCTTCACTAGGCTCACATTTTTCATGTAGGTGCTTGAATATGCTTGATTAAATATGCCTGAAAAAAATTGATTCCACAACAATTCTGTGAAAAACAGTTAAAGCTTTAATTTGGCAAAGCTAATTATTAATCTTTATTCTTTATGCATCAATATTCATTATTTAGTAGGTCATTAGATCATTAGGGTGATGGGATCACAGATCAGAAAGTCAAACCTTATATTGTAATAAATGTATTATTCATTGGCTAAATGGGACACTTCACAAAAAATCGCCATAAATCATGAAAAACAAAATTTGAAGAAACTCTTCATAGAATGGAGGTCCGGGGTCTATGCTATCTAGCTAAACCGAATTCATCGACGCGGGATGAAACACCAGGGAGGAGATGCAGGTTGAAAAGTGAAAAAATCTTAATGTTGTCACTTGTTTACAAGTGCACCAGAAACAAATAATCAACATTTTGATGCAAACACAATGTGGCTGTACTCTACTAGTTGGCCTCTAACGATTGGTGTTGCTGCTAGTCATCGAAATTGGCTGGCTCGTTTGCAAAATCCATTTCTACACCATTTTTGAATAAATCGGGAAAAATACAAAAAACGAATGTGCACTAGGTTGATTAATTCCTTCTTCTCTTTCCACTGATCCAAGTTTCAGTCCTGTTTTTCAAATACTTTTTGATATAAGCTTTGAATTTCGGAACAATAACAATAACAGAACCTAGATCTGCAGTGGACAAGACTCCCAGGGCCCACTAATAAGGTAATTCTATTCTTTGCACATAGCCACGTACCCATACGGCATACATGCTGTGGCAGCTCGCAGGGGTTATTACTACTGCCAATTCTGCAGAATTTTTGGAATAAATTTTTTCAGACATACTTAATTAAGCATATTCAAGCACCTATATGAAAAATGTAGGTCTATTGAAGCATTTAAGCATCCTGTTGACTCGCAATGCTTTGAAAAGAGCACAGAACCTATATAAATCAATACAGTATAAAAAAACATAAAAAAACACATCAGCTTTCACACAAAAAAAAACATTGATTCAATCACTTGATTTTTCTCATTTGATTTAATCAGTGCCAAACCTGATTCCTAGTGGTGGTGGATTGCGTCTTCGACGTCAAGTATGAGCCACACAGGTAGTCACACCGGTTAAACACTAACAAATTGGTAAAACTGTCAACACAGTAACACTGTGTCAACGGGTTCAGGTACAAGCACTTTGGTCGGCGGCTAAACGCGAGTTCAGAGACTGTACTGCCCGTAGAACACATTAATGCACATTGATAAGAACTGCTGAGCAAGATGCATTATGAACATAAATTTTCACTGGCGAGTGAAGAGCCGTCATGAGTGAGTGCTACTTAGATCACGATCATTATTATACTGATGGTCGTTACCTGCGATACCTCAATATAAAAGACATCAAACAAAATGAAAAAAAAAATAAAAAAAATGTGCTGATGTTTTGGAAGGCATGCTATGTTACACCTGGATCACAGCTCCCACAGAGATGGTGTGAAGACCGATGGGCATAAAGTTCATTATTCCACGACGCTGTGGCGTTGCAGTAGAAGATTATATCTACAAAAACTCATGTCATGGAATGCAAGAAAAACGTAAAAAGCGGCAGAGTAAACTGTTAAATTTCAACAGTAAAATGTAATCAAATTCATACAACAATAGTAACCTATCAAGGGCTTGGTTTAGGAGGATCAATTACTTATGAGTATGATTATTGGTGCAGCGAGCTGATACTTAATCTAACTATAATCGACCAGAAAATTTCACACTAAACCTCTTTAGGAGGGGCGCCTCACTCTGCTAGTCTGCAGCAGACTGACGAGCTGATCAGGTAAGTAATAGTGCTTGACCCTGGCTCTGCCCCTAACCACGCCCCACAGGTACTGGCGGTCCGACAGGCGAAACTGTTGCCGGAGGGCGGGCGGACCGTCACCCCCGCCTCCGTCGCCCCAGTGATACATGCTGCAGTAGTAGAGCGTCGTCAGAAGGGGCTTGTCGTATACACTACAGGCGCGAGGGTACTCCTTCAGGAGACTGTTGTTGGCCGCCTCCACCTTAGTGTCTCTAGAGGAGAGGGGAGAACGAGCCAAATTATGAAAAATTTCAATTTCTAGTGGCAATTTTACTATCTCTGAAAGCGAAAGAAATACTAAAATAGCACAGTCAATTGTATTTCATTAGGAGGTAGATGTAGTTCGGTGTAGTTCCCAACTGTGCGCTACTGAGCTGAGAATTGGGAGACAAAAGCAGAAGAGAGAAGAAGGTTGAATGATTTTGAGATGAAATGTTTGAAGCGCATGGCTGGAGGTTTGCGACATGAAAGCATCCCGGGTCTCTGACTTGCCAACAAAAAACCGGACACTCAGAGCCGCAACACATTTTTACAGTTTATCTCAGAGGTTCTATGTTGGCAGTAGAGCACGTGTCAAAGTGGAGAGTGAGGTGAGTGATAGGTTCACATTGAAAGTGGGTCTGAGACAAGGCTGCATGATGCCTCCCTGGCTGTTCAATCTCTACATAGATGGAGTGGTCAGGGAGATGGATGGAGTGGTCAAGGAGTTGAATGCGAGTATAATGGGTTTTGGCTTGGAGCTGTTGGATGCGAATGGTAGGAGTTGGTAGTCGAGTCATTTACTGTTTGCAGATGATATGGTATTTGGGGCGGATTCGGAGGAGAAGCTGTGTAGGCTTGTATCGAAGTTTGGTTAAGTGGGTAAAAGTAAAGTAATGCGGGTAAAAGTAAAGTAATGCGGGTAAAAGTAAAGTAATGCGGGTAAAAGTAAAGTAATGAGAGACTCAAAGAATGTCGATGCAAGCAGAATAAGTGTCCTCCTAATCGAGTTCATGGAGTGTTTCAAGTATCTGGGCTCTCACGTGGAGAAGACTGAACTAGTGAAAACTGATATGAAGTCGCGAGTGAAGAAAGGGTGTGAAATGATGGGTGCACTGAAGAGTGTAATGAGCTGAAGGACGTTGGGGATGGGAGCAAAGAGAGGGTTGTATGAGGGTGCAGCTGTCCCAACCGTGCTTTACGGAGCTGAGACTTGAGGGGTGAGAGCAGATGAGATAAGAAGGTACAATGTTTTCGATCTGAAATGTTTGAAGAGCATGGCTGGAGTGACGATGAAAGACAGGATCAATAACGACGTGGTTCGAATTCGAACGAGGATAGCGAAGAAGTTAGAGGACAGAATATATTCGGGTATTTTGAAATGGTTCGGGCACATGATGAGGATGGACGAAGGGAGATTGGTGATGAAGGCGGAGGCGAGTGGATATAAGTCTAGATGTAGACTAAAGTTTGGGTGGATATATGGAGTAAAGCAGGCGTTAGGAAGGAGAGATTTGCGTGTGGAGGTAGCGAGAGTGCGTGCAATGAATAGGCGTGACGCTGCCCCAGATGTGCTATCCCGCCTTTAGCCTCTCGTTGAGAAATGGGATAGTCGTGGGTGAGAGAGGGATAGCGGTCATCATGACGCGGCAAGAGTAAACTGGTCACACTGTCTTGCCCTGCTGTCGACACCGCCCTAGGACCGCACTCATGACTCGGAGTGTGTGTTGCGAGGTCTTTCGGCCGGACCCTTTAGCGCAAGAGTGTTAGAGTTATGCGAGTGTATGAGACACGTGTGAGGGGCGCCTTGCAGTCGGACATCCCTCTTCATGTGGAGTTCAGCGTAGTGTCGGTATCTGTTTTGTCTTATGGGATGTGCACAAACACCGGCATTCTTTCTCCTTCTCCAAATAAGTGACATAGAATCCAACCCTGGTGCCAACGCTAACCTATGTCCACCTGCGGTTGCTTCTACATGCGTCGCGTTGGCGCAATTCAGCGCAGAGGTGGAACATGGGCACACTACACTAAATAATGGTCTGGTGTCCACAACACTGGAAATATACCAGATGGTTGGTTAAGCATTACCTTTCACCCAATCCACAATACTAATAGACCTCAAAAATAACACCCATCTTCCCGAACCAACACACAGTACCTTTCCCCTCCTGGGCGGCCCCTCTCCTCAAAGTCTAGCTGCCTCGCCGGTTTCAACAGCCGCTCATCAACCTGCGGCGCAACATTCGCCACAGGCTCCCATGAAAGGTTTGTGAATGGGTGTATCGGCGTTGTTAAATGTGATTAGCGGGGGTAGTTGGTCAATGAAGACATAACCTCTTCGGTATGGGATGGTCGTGGGGAGATGGGGGGCACTGTCGGGTCTCGCTGCAGACACTAGCCTCGGACCGCACCCATGACATATCAACATCATTGATAGGCCCAACACTCTCACCATACCAACTTCCTCTACGAATCACATTAAGCCACACACACTCACTCGCAAACCTTTCAATCCTAACACTCATCCGACCTCTCCTAACGCTTCATTCTGTTCTTCAAATCATGCTCTGAAATGTTAATAGGAAGTCCACCAAGAAATGTCTTCTGAACACCTAATAGTCATCAATTATCAACTTCGATCCACAACAAACTCCCTCATACTTTTCGTTGTTGCAAGAGAGTATAATGAGACGAGTTCACTGAGTCAATAGAAACCATTATAGACGACTTTGACATCACTCAATGCACATCAATTGACGTTGTCACAGGAACACTTCACCGCCTTGCCGTACCAAACTTTCTCGGGCTTCATAAAGCGCAAAATTCATCAGCAAAACCACTTCTCAATTCCATCTTAACCCAACAACAAAATCTTAGATTCGAACCCTCAACTGAGAAATGATTGCAGACATTCGCGAGCAACAGATGAACGTGTGGCTGAATATGCTGGCAAACACTTACTTCCGAACCTCTTCATCAAAATTATGATAAATTGTCAGGAGCCTCAACAAAAACACAAACCGTGTGTATCCACATGAGAGAAACCTAGAACCCAATACTCACACCATACCTTCAGATTAGATTAGAATTCAGAATTTTTCTAGTAAGCCAGAGTCAACGACCTTCAGGCGTCGAATGTCAAACCAACAACTAGTGCTGGATCAAGCTAACAAGCAGCGTTATCACTTAACCTATCCTGCGCCAGAGCCCCAAATATTCGTTGCAGTCGTGACGGGGCCAATGCGCCATAACACCAAGGGGAAGATAAAGAAAATGAAGAAGAGACAGGAAACGAGGATCTCATGCATGAGATCTAGACTCAGAGTAGGGAATCTCACGCAAGAAAACAGCGAGAATGGAAAGAAAAAAAAAGAGTTGTAGAAAAATGTTGCATGAAAATGCGCAACTTGGCTGTTATTGCCCACCCAAAAGAAGAAGATTTAGGACCGGTCAGCAATGACTATTGGGATACATGTTAATAGGGAGTTCGTGAGAGAAGTAAAAGAAATGTTTATTAGATCTAAGATGCGTACGAGTTGTATAAAAGTCGCGTAAACTCAGGATGGGGGAAAAAATAAGAAATAGTGAAGTTAGAAGAAAAGGAGAGTCTAAAGGCAATAAAGGTTTTCACTACCCCCTGATTGGGCCGTGACTTCGTGTGGTACGTGAACTTAACAGATGTCTGGACGAGGGCGGGAGGGGGTGTAGTAAAGAAGTTGCTACGTACGTAGCACATGGGATGTCTCAGACTAATTTTGTGAGGGCTTCAGTTTTAGATGTTGGTTCTAACGTAGTCACCAAAAGTATTTTAGCTGGTACAGGCGTAGTTACCAAAAGTATTGAACTGTTTTCTCCCCACAACTAATTTTTGTGTTACGAATCAATTCGAGTTACGTAGGATTCATATGTTAATTTCAATATCAAAGACCACGCCGGCAACTTATTTAATACCTGCTCGCATCATATACATTCTTGAGTGACAAAGCAGCTCACAGCCTCTGCTATCCTTACCTGTCGTCCAGGGCTCTTTGTCGCTCCAGCAATGTGAGCTGCTCCCCAATAAGTGTTTTGTACAAGGCCAGAGTGGGGTCATTGATCACAGACTGCTGCAGCAGTTGCTTCAGAGCGGCTTCTCGCTTGCTGGGGTCACTGAACAGTAAACACTGACGGTACTGTAGCACCACGGCTTCTTCCTTGCGGCCCAAGGAGAGCAGCAACTCCACAGCCTCCGATATCTTTGGGAGAAAATTTAGCCAATACAGAATGAAAGGTATATGGTACACTGCTTTGGGTTGGAATCAGATAAATGAGTCACCAAGAATATGTACCACAAGTATTAAAGAGAATGACTGGTCTGAATAAAAGATGTCGGCAATGTATAGAGACCGGATGTTTAAAATATCCCCCACCAACTTACCGTAGCTTACTCTAACACTAAATGTAGCCTGGTTAGCAGTAGAAAGGGAAGATCAGCATGTAAGAAGAACTATACCATTTTAGTTTCTGTCATGATTGAAGGCTCCTCTTAAACCCCCACGCAATGGAAGGAGTACTGACGTGCGTCAATCTCGCTGAGATGGAAGGATGTACAGTCTTGACCTTCAGGAGAATCTGAGATGTAGGCTTGTCCACAGCTGACAGTATATGCTGTAAATACCACCCCCCCACACTCTCAGTTGTCATATCTGTGTCAGTAGAACACAATTTGCTGAGAAGCCTTTTATAACTCGCACATGAAAGCTAGAACACCCATAACTGAGGAGCTACATAAGACTTGTGTGAAAGCAATTATATCACGGCCATCGGTAGTTAGACATTATGAAATTGCTGCTGACGGTGTATGCGAGTACAATCTACGTTACCATACCATAAATACGATCATCCTTACTAAAACTTCGCTCAAGGAAAAACTAACCTCATAGATTCGACTTGATGAAGGACACTTGGAGTTGAAGCGTGTATGGGTATTCGTGTATGCAGGGTGCTCATAATTGATCTGTACTCAAAGCACTTGCAGTGTGGTTACTATTGGCCACCATCTAGCGTAACAGCAGTTGTGGCGTGATAACCAAGTAACTTCTGGTTACAGACCAGTCGTCTCTGTTTCAGGTAACTCAACGCTTGAAGTGTGGTCACCATTGCCCACCTATTGCAACAGCAGTTGTAGCGTAATAACCAAGTAACTTCTGGTTACTGACCAGTCGTCTCTGTTTCAGGTAACTCATTGCTTGAAGTGTGGTCACCATTGCCCACCTATTGCAACAGCAGTTGTTGCGTAATGACCAAGTAACTTCTGGTTACTGACCAGTCGTCTCTGTTTCAGGTAACTCATCGCTTGAAGTGTGGTCACCATTGCCCACCTATTGCAACAGCAGTTGTGGCGTAATAACCAAGTAACTTCTGGTTACTGACCAGTCGTTTCTGTTTCGGGTAACTCATTGCTTGAAGTGTGGTCGCCATTGCCCACCTATTGCAACAGCAGTTGTGGCGTGATAACCAAGTAACTTCTGGTTACTGACCTGTCGTCTCTGTTTTAGGTAACTCAAAAAGGTCTGAGCCGCCACGGGATGTCGCTCCAATTCCTGCGGGGAAAATGTTCAATGGTATGTGGATTTAAAGGGAGGTGTTCAGTCAGAAAAAGCCATGATGTTGCGACTACCTATTAGATTGACGAGGCTTTTTAGTGCGCTGGAGTCTAATGTCCTTCTGGCACCGGACGTCAAACCAGCAAATAGTGGTGTATCAAGTCATTAGTCAAATGAGTTTCTAGTCAAAATACGCTGAGAAAAGTGATCCTCTGGGATGGAGGAATGTATCGAGAGGTAAGATAAAATGTGATCAATTCATAACAATTAGATTTCAGCGAAGACATTGATTGGTGTTTTGAAGGTATCTAAGAAGTGGTTTCATGCTGAATTGCTTCCAATAAAACAATGTAAACATCAGGCGGAACGTATTTGTACAAACCAGGAACCGGCTACTGGTAATGGGATTCTTGGCATTGCGCCCAGGTTTGTCATTCTGCTACTACAGGAAAATTTATGGGGAGAACTTGACAGTTGATGCAAAATGGAGGCGATGACGTCTCCATTAGATGTCTGTGCGTTAGTTTTACATTCAATTATCCGTCGGCCGAGAATATCCTCCTCCCGTCGAAATCGATCATTTCAAAAGGCTTAGGAAACCTCACGCATGAGAACAGAAGGAATGGAAAGAAGAAAAAGAAGGTGGCTCATAGAAAACAGTTACAAGAAAAAATAGTGAAACTTGACTGTTAGAGGGGAACAACTACTAGAATTGGGGTCAAGATGGAGTGAAAGAAAAGTTAACAAAAATGTGAACCAAACATAGGATGCAAATAAGGTATATAAGAGTCAAGTACATTCAAGATGGTGGAGAGGAGAGATGTTGATTAGATTAGAGAGTGCAATGGGTTCCTAGTGCACTGAATTCAATGTCCTGGAACTGAACCTGGAGAGATAGTGAAGGGTGAAGGAAATGAGTGATTTCGTGCAGCCCGTGAACATGACCGATGACTGGGGGAACTCTACCAACTAGGATATAAATGAGTAAACCAAACTGCGTTATAAATAAGACATAGTAATAAAGTGCAATAGGATGCAGGTGGCAGTGCATCACATAGGAAAGTAGGTCCTCAACGGGAGCAGAGTGGTGGGAGGTGTAAATTGCTGTGAGGATTTCGCGTACAGATTGGTTCAGAGTGACGAGGCTTTCTAGCGCGTTGGAGCCAGCGTCCATCTGGCATCGAACCTCAAATTTGCTAACGGCACGCAGAGGTTAGACTAACAAAACGATGAGTACGATCATTCCTTGACTTGTGACCTACCACGAGGCATTGCCAGCTTGCTATATGCCCATGAGTCAGCCATAGCCATGATCAGTAGGGCTCATCACCGTGAGTAGCTACTTTGTCTGGCTCTTGCGATAGGGCTCCTAGTCAAGTTCACGACAAGATTATCCCACCTTTCTTTGCTCATGGAGAGGTTACTGTCTTTAATCGAAAAAGTAAAGTTGGGAACACAGTGGAGTGCTGGGTAAAGGATGATTGGCGCCGCACCTTTGTTCCCTCGGCTACCAGACCGCACCATCCGACCTTTCGGCTAAGTTGCATGCATTGAGGACATGTGGGTCACAGCGGGACCCGTTGCAGCGGGTTGTGATAGGCTTAAAATATATGCACTGCAGCTCCCACACCGCTATCCAGTTGCAGACCAGAGGATTGGAATCGGCTGCGGCGTAGATGCTTAGCTTAGGTGTGCATCCCACAAGCTATATTTTTTTTTGCTTACTTCATACTCCACTGGTAGTGCATAAGTAGTAATGTGTGATTTGCTTGCATCTTGTATTTCCTATGAGGAGCGTGGCAAGATAAGGAACGATACAAGGTATAATGTGATGTTCAACAAAATATAAATAGAAAATACGAGCAAAGTGTAATTAGGGAGAAGTAGAAAAGGGGAAATAGGGAAGATTGAAAAGTAGACGAGTCTGAAGGGAAATTAGGTGTTCACCTCCCAAATGGGCCGTGACTGCAGCTCACAAACCAGTCAGCTACATATGGGCCTGTGATGCTGGCCAAAAAAAATCTTGTCACATGAGATCTTTACAACTGTCCCAATGTTATTTGTCTTGATGGGCAGAAACTAGAGAATTATAGTTTATAAAAACTAATCCCTTACATATATCGTTGTAAGAGAACAAAATTTGAAATGTGTTATTATACGCTCGATCGTATTAGACTTGAAAGCAGTAGGCGGCATAAAAGTATATTCAATAAATTTCAGCAGCAATCTATACTCTACTTCAAACTTCCTGAAATGATGTGATTTGCTTTTTCTGCTAGGGAAGCTTCACTGCACTATAAAGAGTGGTTTCAAAGGATTTCATTTGAGCTACATTACGAATGCTAAATTGTATTAGGACATTCACCTTCAGTGATTCATAGAATCTCGACAATGCAGTCGCACATCGCATTCAATAGCTGAGAGCAAATGCACGCGCCACGTCACCCACCTGCTGGAAGAGCTTTTTGCTGAGAGTGTTCCTACAGAAAATCAGCACCGTCACTATGGCACTCGTGTCGGCAGAAAGCAGCGCGGCGTGCAGCAGTTGTTGCTTGTCGTCGAGGCTCTGGTAACCTTGCAAAATGTAGGGCTCGCCCAGTACCAGTGCCCTCACGGTAGACGTTGGCGGCAGAGAAACGTGCAAGCGCGAGAAGGAGGTCTGGGATGGAGAGGGAGGAAAAAAGGGGGTCTGGGTTCCATGGAGCGGGGTCTGAGAATGTCTGGAATGAAGAGGGGCGTGAGAAGGTTTGAGATGAAGAGGGGCGTCAGAAGTATGTCAGGGATTGAGAAGGTATAAGAAGGAGGTAAGGACGGAGAGGGTAGGAGAATTAGGCAGGCAAGTGATGTAGTTGGGCGTGAGCAGGTCATGACCAACAAAGGTGCAAGGAAATGGCTAAGTGAACAGACTCAGACAAAAAAACAATAGATGACTGCGATGAAATACAAGTATTTCATTTAAGAAGATAGAAAATCAAGTGAAAATGTTCCACTTTTGATAATACCATGCATAAAAACGTTTAAAATCTAGTGTACCAAAACTATTCATTGCAATGGCAACTAGACATCATCCGTCCATCCATCTGTCTATCTCTCAGCATTGTCAGCTTCTGGTAAAAAATGTAGGATTTGTTTCACCATTTATTGATAATTAGGATTTAAGTTTGAATTTAATAAACTACTTACCCAAGAATAATCGGATTGTTAACACAAACTTTTCCAGTGGGTAAGGGAACCCACTTTTTTACGGTCCTGTACGAGGAGGATCGTGTTGGTGGGGTGTCTGTGTTGCCGCTGCTGTTTTGCTGCCACCTAACTCAGGTTTTATTTGAGTGTAATTTTAATAGGGAGGGGCGGAGACGTATGGCCGTGTGGGTGAGACGTCATTTGCATGAGGGGAAGCAATCTGAATTTCGGATGCTTCGTCTCAGGTTGACAGGGGTCTAAAATTCAGCTAAACTTCAGTGTGTGACGATTTTTCATTCCTGCGGGGAGGTTGGCTGTTCAGCATTGATGAGTTCATACCTCTCCTGTCTGTTCGTTGTCACACCCCATAGGGTGTCAGGGCACCCCCCGTTCTTGCTTGAGAGAGATCAGAGGCATGACATGCATTGAAGCGGGTCAGCAGAGCAAAGGGACGCAATTCAGTTATTGCTATTAAAAGGCTACACATGTATTGTGAGCTGAATAGGAACTTCAGAAAATTTTCACAGACTCTAGAAAGAAGCACAAGCTCAATATACTAACCAGGCTTGATACCCATAAGCGGTTTCTTGCTTATGTCAAAAATAAAAATAGCAGTCGCTCAGCTGTTGGTCCTCTTTGCCTGCCAAGTTCTGAGATAATGCAGGATCCCGGCAGGATGTGTGAGACCTTTGCAGCCTCTTTTCATGGGTTTTTGTTTGTACAGCTCCTACCCACCCAGTCCTTTTCCAACCATTACGGGGAAGTTAGTCAGATGTGGATTTTGGTCGAGGGTATGGGTCCAGCATATTTTGTTTGATTCTTGATCCCAGTTACAGTGCGAGTCCAAATGGCTTTTACCTGCATCTACTCTGGAATTGTACTGATGTTTTATTTTTCCAAAGGGCAGGAACTCTCTCTGAAGTTTGGTGCAAATCACTAGTTGATTCAATATTCAAGGCCGAGTTTCACACCAATTCTCTGAATTACAGACCTGTAACATTGATATTAGTTTGCTACAATACAATGAGGAGAATACTTGTGTTCAGGTTCACTGAATATTTGAGAGCAACAATAATTTGACATCCCATCAGCATGGTTTATGGAGTAACCATACCACTGATGATCAGTTTCTGTTGACATATGATGATGTTGGGAGGTGGTGTTGGAGGATATATTATGAATGTCATAATGCTCATGATGTCTGCAAAATGCCTCCCTGGCTGTTCAATATTTATATGGATGGATTGGCCAGGGAGATGAACGCGAGTGTGCTGGGTCGTGGCTTGGAGCTGATGGAAGCGAATGGGAGGAGCTAGCAGCTGAGCCAGTTGCTATTTGCGGATGATACGGCCCTGGTTGCGAATTCAGAGGAGGAGCAATGTAGGCTAGTGTCTGAGTTTGGCAGAGTGTGTGAGAGGAGGAAGCTTCGAGTAAACGTGGGTTAAAGTAAAATAACGAGATGCTTGAGGACTATCGATGCGAGCAGAATCAGTGTCCTCCTAAATGAAGAGTTGTTGGAAGAAGTTCAGTGTTTTGAGTATCTGGGCTCCCATGTGGAGAAGACTGAATTAGTGGAAACTGAGGTGAAGTCGCGAGTGAAGGAGGGGTTTAAAGTGTTGGGTGCACCGAAGAGCGTAATGAGCTGCAGGACGTTGGGGATGGAAGCAAAGAGAGGGCTGTATGAGGGTGTCGTTGTGCCAACTGTGCTGCCCGGAGCTGAGACTTGGGGGGTGAGAGCAGAGAAGAGAAGAAGGTTGAATGTTTTCGAGATGAAATGGTTGAGGAGCATGGCTGGAGTTTCGCTGAGACAGGTCCACTAACGACGTGGTTCGCATCAGAACGGGCATGGTGAAGAAATTAGAGGACAGAGTTGATTCGCGTGTTCTGAGATAGTTCGGGCACATGGTGAGAATGGATGAAGGGAGATTGGTGGAAAAGGTGTTAAAGTCAGAGGCGAGTGGACGTAGGCCTAGAGGGAGACCGAAGTTTGGGTGGATGGATGGTGTGAAGCAGGCGTTAGGAAGGAGAGACGTGAGTGTGGAGGTAGCGAGAGAGCGTGCACTGGATAGGCGTGAGTGGAGAATGATAGTGAACGGATGAGTTTTGACGCTGCCCTGATGTGCTTTCCCGCCCTAGGCATATCGTTGAGAAACGGGATGGTCGTGGGTGGGGTGGGGGGGGGGGCTGGTCATCATGACGCGGCAGGGGTAAACTAGTCAGGCTGCCGGGCCCTGCCGCCAACGCAGACCTCGAACTGCTCTCATGACCCGGAGTGTGTATTGCAGAGTCCCCGGCCGGATCAATTCGCCCAAAAGAGCTAAGGTAAGCGAGTGTAAGTGTGTGTGAGTGTATGAGAGTGTAAGGTGCGCCTTTCCGTCGGCCACTCACCTTGCTGGGGGATTTCGGCCTAGTGTCAGTATCTGTATCTGATAATGCTCGGTCTGTCAATAGCATTTGATGCAGGTCATGCTGTGCTCCTGTCTAAGCTGTAATCCTTGGGTGTTTGTACATCTTTGCCGGCCTGGATCTCTGCATTTTTCTCTGGCAGAGTGATCAGAGATAGTGTGAGTGGTAGCATTAGCAGCCCAGTTGATGCAACTAGTGGTGTTCCTCCGAACTCTGTCCTTGGACCGCTGCTGTTCCTGATCAATAGAAATCACATCTCCAGTGGTCTTTCATGCCAGTTCAAAGCATTTACAGATGACTACAAGTAGTAGTACTTGAAATACTTGCGTAAAGACACTGAGCCGGCCATTTAAAGTGTCCAGTTACTCCTACATGTGTTTGATACAGTTGACTCTGTTGCAAGGTCCTGGAATCTCGAATTAAATCCAAACATGTGCGTTGTGTTGTGCTTTTAGATGTCGAATTGATTGTGATGCTTTGGTTCCTGTTAACGAGTAGTTTCTGCAAATTAGAGCATTGAACTTTGTCACAACACATAAAAATGTGGGTTGCAGCGTGGATATACGCATCAGATTCCATCATCGTATTCCAGTGGTTTCTGATATGGATGGTGAGCTGGCAAACTGTTTGTTGAGATGAACTGTCTGTAGGTCCTTGCCCACTTATTAATTAAGCATCCTGCATTTGGAACAAAAGATATTGTGTAGATTGCAGGCTGTTCGAATCTACTCAGATAAAATACAGCAAACACATGTATGAACTTTCTGATATGGACTATAGTAATTGTAAGAGGCTGAATGTTTTCTGTCAAGAGTGGCCTTCTGAGACCTGATAAAATACTAGAGAAATGTTTGCATGTTAAATCAAAGGATAATCCCGGCATGTTTTTTTTTGTTCCAAGAATTGGTAGTAACAGTCATTTGCTAAAGTTGGTCTTTTCTCCTTGCTCTTCTGAGAGATATCACTCACTATGAGCAACCCTGCTGATGTGATGTATGATGTAAAGGATTTGACTAGCCAGCTGATGTTCAAAGCATATATACATTTTCATCCTTTATTGGGAACAAACTGAATCACTAAATAATCACTTGCCTGAAGTAAAAATTTCCGTTTGTACTGCCCACTTATTTTGCAGTGCGATCACGATTCAGATGTGCTGTGGCCTGCGTGCCTCCCCTCTTGCTCTGCACTAAGGCTTTGCTGGTGTGTTGGACATTCTTGAGGCCTCTCAGATGAGAATAACCGTTGTTGTTATGAATATCCACCCAGAGGACATGGTGTTTTAATCTATTGTACATGTGCATAACAGGGCTCTGATATCAGTTATAAAATACGTGCATCAAGCAGTCGTGATGCAGCCAGTAACTCAAGTGTGGTTGAGATCTGCACCATGCGGACAAACCTAACTTGTTCTCTTGAAGTCAACAGTAACTCCTTCTATATCGATGAGATTGGCCAATGCTCACCATATTCTGAGGTACACTGGTCATTACTTTTAGAAAGAAATATTAATAATAAGGATTGTAAGGATTTAGACTTGAAAAATGTACAATTTATTAATGTACTGAACAGGTTGACAAATGACAAGTTAATCAGAATAGACTAAGTCTTTGGTAGTATGAGCAGTTTTGAAGATAATATTTGCCGTTTAGATACACTAAATAATAATTTATGACTAGGACATTGTTGAAGGATATTCTCAATTCTCCCTAGTACAATATGTAAAGACAAATGAAAATGTTGCATTAAACTGTTCAGTTTAAGTGAAATAAGAAAGGTCGACCGACATTCACTCATTGTGACAATTTACTTTTCAAACTGACATTTAATAAGGAAATAGGACTATGTCAAGCACAAGGTTGTAGCTATATTGCATTTACTTAAATCATGTTTGGCATGTAAACCCACATATTTTGAAACTAAATACACAGTTAACATGACATGTTACATATGCACAGAAAAAAAAAATCAACGAGTCCTAATGATGGTTCTGCCGATTGAACAGATTTTTGCATGAATGAGATAACAGGAAATATAAGTGTGAATATGAAAGAAATGGAGGAAAATATCCTTAAAATGACACTGAGAAATAACAAATAGTTGACATGGTAAATTGCATAAAGGGAGTATAGCCATTATGTTTCAAGACATTTGCAAGCACAAGTTCAAACAGTATGATGTTAGTCTTTGATTGAAGTTACCTACCTATACTGCCGCTCATCTTAATACAGGGTATTAAAGAATGAGTGATACAAGCTTGTACAGTAGGTAGAAGTAGCCTAAATAAACACTTTTTACAATTACCAAAAAAACTCCAAACAATCAAGTTTTCCAGAAACTGATGTGTCACATTTTTACTTCAACCAAAGTTGTAGATGAAATATAACTTTAAAAACTGGCAAAATTGGCTCAATGGAGATTATGCATCAGTTCACTCTGCAGCCTAGCTCAGACAAAATGGCTAGTTTGTGAAATTGAAATACGGCTAATAGCATCGGGCATACAGTGTCAAATGAAAATATAGCTGATATTCATTTGACTGCACCATATGCCAGATGCATATCAGTCAGATCCTCATTTGACAAAGAAGCCATGTAGTCTACGCTATGCCATGAAGTGAACTGTTGTAACGAAACGTAAGATTGAAGATGATTGAAGGAGATAGAGGATAGTGATAGGGAAGGAGAGGTCAAGGCGAACAAAGGAGACAGGACAGACATGGATGTTTATTAGGGAATTGATTGCTTGGATAATAAATCTCAAGTATGGTTCATAATATAGTTAGAAAATAATGAACACAGTTATGGTATCGATTCGGCACTCGTAGCACCCCACACAATACCCAAGGTACTCGACTTCCCACATTCAATGCCGCACATGGTTCTTAACAATACACCATGGTTAAAACTGGGCATCACATCCAATGTATCCCCCCCCCACCGTCTCTTGGACGAATATATCCCCGTGGATTGACCCTTCGACGGCTGACAACAAGTCGTCAGGTTATATGGAGGGAAGAGGTATATTCCCTTCCACTGATTCCAGTCGCATTCGAGAGAATCCACTAAAGCCGCTCGCGGGTGAGGAAACGGAGATGCAAATAGTAAGAGCTTGTGGTTCCCCGGATGTGCGAAAAGGTCAATGTGCATGGTCCCGCACAGAGCAGAGAGGCGGGAGAAGCACTGAAGCGTCAGCGCCCATTCCGTTTCTGACGGTAGAAGACGTGATAACTGATCTGCCCAAACGTTCTGCGAACCGGGAAGGTAGGTCGCGAGGAGCGAGAGGTGGTGGAGCTGGAGGATCTGTAGGAGCTGTGCTTCTAATTTCTGCAGCGCCGGGGCATTGCTGGAGCCCAAGTGGTTCACCATGGCTACTGCCGCTTTGTTGTCGGACATCACGCGGACTGTGGTGTGTTGCCAGTGAGCTCGTGCGCGCAGTGCGTGTATGATGACCAGCGATTCCTTCGCCGTAATATGGAATTTGCGTTCCCCGGGAGACCAGCGGCCGTTAGACTGTTGGGAGTTGCCGCATACGGCATCCCACGCTTCGTCCGATGCATCCGTCCACAGGAGGTGCTCCGGGGGAGGCATCACGAACGGGACGGTGGTGTAAAGAAAGGTCTCGTCGCGCAAGTGCTGAGCTGCCTGGCGGTAGGGATTGTTGAGACGGCAGGGCTTGCGAGAGAGGTGGAGGGAACGTGCTCCGAGCACCACCTTGTTGAAGAAGTGGCAAGCATGGCGCAAGTAAGGTGTGAGGAAATTTATTATGCCGAGGAAACTCGGATGCTGTTGGAGCGAGAGGGTTCCGCGGGAAAGTATCTCCGTGGCCATGTCCCTGCAGCGGTCGATATGTTGTAAGGCTGGGGCGATGGACCCGGCCGCGTCGTTGAATGTTACCCCCAAGAAGTCGATCTGCTAGGTGGGTTCTAGAACCGATTTCTTCAAGTGGACGCGAAAGCCTAGTTTGAGGAGGAGGGCGCAGGCAGTCTGGGTGTTGCGCCGGCAGTGAAGAGCTGTCGGTGCCCAGAGTAGCTAGTCGTCGATGTAGAAGGCCGCATCTATCTTTGCTGGTGGAGTAAACGCAGGGGCAGCTTCGTGACCGTTGTAAAGATTTTTGGTCCCAGGTTGAGATCGAAGAGGAGGGGCAAAAAGAAAACCATTTGGCCTCGTAGTTTGAAGGCCAGGAATTTTTGAAACCTGGGATGAATCGGGATGTGTGGGAAGGCGTCCTTGATATCCAACTTGGTGAACCAGAGAGGGTGGTTCAGCACTGCCCGTATGTGCTGCGGGTGGGACATGCGGTACGTGGATACCGGGATGTATCTGTTGAGGTCGGAGAGGTCGATCACCAGCGATCTCCTCCCGCGGCCTTGGGCGCCGTAAAGATGAGAGATACAAAAGCCGGCTATCTGGGAACCGCCTTGACTATGTCTTTGCGCAGAAATTCCAATACGAGGGGTTTTAGAACATCCTCGCTATGTCGGTGGGAGACCGTGTAATCGAGTGGGGGGGAGAAGGGTCGTAGCGTCCAATTCCAGGAGAGGCCTGTGGCGATAATGCCGTGTGCGGGAAGGGGAGGGTCGTTTGTGTGCCGAGATTCCCAGACCCCCTTCGCGACTACCCTGTCTTTCATGATCAGAAGACCAGAATAGTAGAATTAAGAGGAAATCTTTAGTAAGGGGTGTTAAATGTTGGGTGCAAAGATGAGTGTGATGAGCTGTAGGACATTGGGTATGACAATCAAGTGTTTCCTAAACTGTGCTCTACTGTGGCTGAGGTGTAAGGGACAAGAGCAAAGAGGAAAGAGAGTTGATTGTTTTTTTCCAATAAAATGTTTGAGAAGCATGGCTGGAGTGATGCTGAAGGATACATCTATAACAATCTTGTTGAAATTAGTATGATGCGATTAAAAAGGTTTTAAAACACAGAAGATTCATGAGATCTGAGGAACTTTTGAACACATGGTGAGGATGAATGACGAGAGATTGATGAATAGAAAAGAGTGATGAAAGCCGAGATGAATGGGCAAGGAGGCCTATGAAGATCAAAGCTTGAGTGGATTGCTGGTGTGAAGCAGGCCTTAGAGAGGAGAGACATCAGAGTGGGAGTAACCAGTGACCATGCAATGGATAGGCGAGGGTGGAGAAAGATTGTAAATATTTTTGACATAGCTCTAATGCATTTTCTCGCCCTTGGCATTTTGTAGTTGAGATACTCGATGGACGTGGGTGGGCGAAAGTCCAGCAATAATGACTCGGCAGAGTTGAATCAGTGAACAGTCAAGCCCTGCTGCTGAGTCCTCAGTCCTGACAAAGTGTGCACTGCAGGGTCCTGGCTAGACCCTTTAGCGCTAAAGGGCTAAATTATGGTATATGTGCAAGTGCACAAGAGGAGTGCAAGGCACATTTTACCATTGATCACCCTTTCTGTGGGATTCAGCGTTGTGTCTATCTGTCCTTTGAAGAACTTTCTGAGGTAAAATGTTCAAAAAGATCCTTAAAAATTATAGTAGTAATCTACAAAAGATTTCAAATTATGTATTGCTTGTCGTGATTACTTAACTATAGGAAGAAGTCTTGGCATTTCAAAAATTGTTTTATGTAATATCATGTACCTTCTTTGAAAATACTAATTTCAAAGAATACACTGTAGTAGCTACTCCACAAGAACTTTCAAAAGATGCATTGCTTGTCATGATTACTTTCTAACTGTAAAAGTTTCAGAAATTTGATTTTTTTAAATTTATTTTTTAAAAATCTCAGGTTACATTAAAAAAACTGAACTAAAAAAATGATTCATATAAATGTAGTAACTACTCTACAAGACATTTCTCATGATGGAATGATTGCAATGATTACTTCATAATGTCAGACATCATAACTTTTTGAGATCATTACAACGGACAGACCAATAGCCATCCACTTTCAAGGAATCAAGGTTGAACACCCTTTTGAATGATACATGGCACTCATCGTTCAGCTGAAAAAAAGTCATCTATAAACCTATTTGCCTCATTGCTTGAGCTGCAAACACAATTACCTTGTCAAATTAAATACTTCATTCATCAGTATTAATTGACCTTAATATATCAAAAGTTCATGACATTATATCTCCTTGCTTGGGCCACTTCAATCATCGAAAGTGAGCATATGACAGAAGAACATCCCCCTCACCTTCAGGTTACTGCTAAGTTGGGCCACCTCTCTTTCAAGGCGGGAACAGTTGGCGCAGCGCTCCACAGCCCCAGCTGAGCCAGAAAAAGGGTGGTGAGGATAAACAAAATTGGAATGATAAAGGAGACGACTGGATAGAGTGGTGATCCACCGCGCATTTTACCACCCTCTGAAAAAAAGGAATTCAATAGTAATATTTTGTCGCCATGAACAAAAAACATTTCAATCCAAAGCTTTGAGCAGGTTATAGGAATCTGCTCATCTCTGCTGGAAGAGCTTTGTGTCAGGTTAGTTGTTACCAAATTATCATACGCAATACAGAGATGACAAGCCAGTGGGACTGGGTTTGAGTTAGACACTTGAACTGTGAAACAACAATTGATATAGCTTTTAATCTAGATCAATTACAATTAGCTCAGCGAATATCAGCATTGCTGAGACTGCAAGGTGTGTTCAGAGCAACGTTCATGAACAGCTCCTACCTGTATTGCTCCACTTCCTGGTGTGCGGTGGGCGCCAGTCGTGCAGGCGCTCGCCCAGAGCACCCAAACTGCGGCCGACACCACGGGACACACTGCTGCTGCTGACGGCACCTGCCCCCCAACAAGAGGGACATCTTCACACATTGGGAAATGGACTACATCAGAAGACTGATGGCAGGTCAAAGTTGAAATCGAGAATAAAAATACCAAGGCGATTGAGCGGAATGCATTAATGAGCATTTGACCTATGCAGCCCCATCAACAGAGCATGCAGGCATGGGAGGCAGTAAATTACAGCGCCTCCCATCCCTCCATACATGGGAGGCGCTGTCAGCATTGCAGAAAATAACTGCAGAGCCCTCCATAGTCTGTTCCACTCAGCCTAAAGGATTTCCTTGGTACACCACCTCTTAACCGACTCCAACAGTTTGTTCCCACCCAAATATCCCACATTATACACACACAATCAATAGTCCTAAAAGGGTCTTATATGAGTAATAACCGAAAACACCATGATAGCAAAACTCTTATTGGCAGTAAAGAGCAGCAGACTGGTCACCAAAGTGGAAATCTTTCTTACAACACTCTTCACCCTAAGATAAAACTGTGGCCAAACAAATTAATAGCCAAAAGTTCTTATTGGCAGTAAAGCGCAGCAGACTGGTCGCCGAAGTGGAAATCTTTCTTACAACACTCTTCACCTGAAGATAAAACTGTGGGCCGCCCACGAGGGAGCCTACACGAGTAAGGCGGGCCAACTATATCAAGATACCTTGCCTGCGGTGGCGACGTCTGAGGCTCCGACCCCAGCGAAAGTCCCTCAACCCAACCTGTTACATATCCTCGCCGGTAGGGATTGCGCCTTGTGCACCTTCTATGCGGTGTTGATGTGGACGCAGCCTGTGTGCTGCCTATCTTTTGGGCCCACCGACACTTCGAAGACACCAGAGTCACGGTATTTACACTGCATTGTTTTTCATGGACAAATGAACAATCCCCATCATTTCTCCCCCACAAAACATTCCTTTTCCACATGAGGTTATCCCTGCACTCGTCTGATTGGTGCGTTGAAGTGTGGCTGTGGGACATGAGCACGCTGCATATTTCAATGTTCTGGTGCCCACAATTAAGATTATACCGCACAAACGGCCATTTGATAACTGCCACACAACCCACCAAGGTAATTCAGATAGCAACCAAAACACTATTCCACAACTAAGCCGGCCACCCATTTTTCGTCTCCCACCTATTACTTTGTCTCAACACGCGCGTGTCTGTGGGTATCGGGGGTTTTGGGCGGTTCATTGGCGCGGTTTCCACTACCGCAGGTGGAAACCGGGGCTAAGCAACAACAATAAAACTATGGACTTGGATCAACAAGCACTTTCAAGTTATAGCTAGCAAGAATTTTCAAGCTCAAGTACCCACCATTCAAATTACAACCAATTCCATTGTCAAGCTGATTTAAATCTAGACAACCCCTGCAGAAACACATAAAAACATACTTGTCAATGTTCAATGAGAGGTTCCATGACAAGGGCACAGACTACACCAAATTCAATCTCTCTGCAGATCAGACCAACCCTGGCGAACAGCATGTACACACTGAGGGAAAACTCAGATAAAGTTCGAAGACACCAGTAACAGCCTTCCACTTACAAACCACACCTGCTGTAACATGATTGATGTACAACAGAATCAAGAGCCCACTCAGCACAAACCTCTGTAGCACCCCACTTGTCACCTCGCAAAAGTCACTAACAACTCTCCCACACAGTTACACACATTTGCTGCACAATCAAAAAACTATGAATTAGAGATACAACAAGACCTAGTTTTCTGCCAATAACAAGAACCAATTTTTGACCAGTACCAATACTTCTGATAGCAAAAGAATTCAATACCAAATCTTTAGATACCAAGAATCACCAATACTGATACCAATATTTTTACTTTATAGCTAGCTATATCGAATCAAAGTTATCAAATACATTTGGGAAATATATAAAAAAGTAAGTGAATTAAATCTAAATGTTGTAGAGCAAAGAATCATTGATAAACTCACAAATTATCAACTAAAGTTCTTCACTATGAGATGCACCAAAGTATGTATGTAAATATATAATACACAATACAATACCCAACACTTGGAAACAATGAAAAATCACACCCATCCTGGAACACAAGAAGGCTCGCACAGATCCAGCCTCATACAGATCCATTTCTCTATGCTCTAAACAAAATTAATGCTCACATCCCATTCTCCACCGCACAACACGGTTTCAGGACACAACAATCGACCACCACACTCCTCACCAACCTCACACAGACCATTAATGAAGGCCTGTAAAAAAAAAATAGCCTAACAAACCCTGGTATGAGCGATCAACATTAGTAAGGCCTTCAACACAGTTCCAAGACACGTCCTCATAAATAAAATACTGTATACACGGACACATCAAAACTGCAAGAAATGAGTTGCTAATTTTCTCTCTGGCAGACAAGCTCACCCTGTATGCAATTACAAGCCATCCCGTACATGCCACTTCCCTAATGATGCCCGACAGGGCTCCATCCTTTTCCCCTCCCTTTTCAATGCCTTCATGCATGACCTGCCAATTAGAACAGAAACAAACACCTTTAATAGCTCATACGCGGACGACCTCATAATAATCACCCAAGTGTGACATGGGGGTGAACACGGGATCGCCGCTGCACGCCTTCAGCAGTGCCTGAATTCTCTAGAAGTCTGGCTGCCGGATATCAGAATGAGGGTTCCTGTTAGCAAGTCTTCCCTAACATTATTAACACCAGACAATAGTGAGCACCGTGTTCAACCCCATGTCACGCTTAACAACACTCTCATCACCCACAGTCCCACTACCACAATCTTTGGAGTAACTTTCGACACGGGGATGACATTCAAGCCTTGCACAACCAACATTGGCGTTAAAGCCATACCAAGACTGAATGTGTCCCGGGCACTTACCACAACCACCTGCGGTCACTCCAAGGAATTGATTACAACACTATTCAAACAATTTACTATGTCTATAATCTCCTATGCAAACACCACCTGGTCCTCTGACCTTGCACCCACACATATTAATTCCTTACCAAAGGATACAGAACACGCTACAGGCTGTACACAGTCCACACCGATTTCCCACCTGCATGAGGAAACCAAGGTCCTCCCTCTTAATCATCATTTTGATATGAGAGGGACTCAATTTTTTAACAAGATTGTCGACCAGACAGCCCTGCACCCACCTACTTAACCCTTGCTGAAACAACAGACACCTACACAACACATAAGCAACACACTTCGGCCATCACCTAACAACAATTCCTCGTCCTACAGACAACACATCTCTGTACAATCAGATACACATACTTCACAGTCCTTGCATTCGGTGAACACAGTCAACACGGTCCTGCGGGGTCACCCGCCTGAGATGGGCGTGGAGGAGTTGGGGTTATCCAGAGGTGACCGGGTCCCCCTGTCGCGGCTAAGGTCTTCCCTAACACGCACACGTCGGTGGGTTCCCGGGCTTTGGGTTGTCCACTGTCTTTGGTTTTTTCATCACAAGGGGGAGTTGGGGTTGAGCAGCAACAACCACCAAAATCATTACCTTCTTACTACAAATCTTATCCAACAGTAGATAAACTCACCTCTATTGGCACAAACTTCAAACTGCCAGCAACATACTAACACTCATCATGCTTTCTTTACTTCCCTCTCCTCACAAGCTGAATGAATGATAAATCAACTAAGTACAAGAACACTGGAGAACTCAACCAAAGCTCACACACTCCCCTCAACTGCAAATCCAAGTGATGCACCATATAGCCAACATAAAACCTTGGTCATTAGAGAATACAAAATAATACAACACAACAGCAAAAAAATTGAAATTAATTTACTATGACTGACTGGCTAGATTGTGGCATCACCATCATGGCTACCTGGGTCAACAAAGAAACCAGCCAGAGCTCCACGAGCACCACCACCACCACCAAGACCGCGCCCGCCCCCATCACCACCACCACGGCCAACAAAACACCAACGCGGGTGCCGGCTTCACCGCAGCCACCAACAGCAAACACCGCACCCTCCAGCAACATTGCGGTCATCAGTACCACAGCGGTCACCAGTGGTGCTGGCGGTCATGGAAACATACATTTTTCAATTAATTAAAAAAAATGAAGATTATACAAAATAGAGGTAATTTGTATAACTAGAAATGAGAGATTCATCTAACAACGTTGCTTACTTGTTATAGAATTTGAGTGATAGGTAGAAGGAAAGTTGTACTGTGGGCAGGATGGGTTTTACCAACTCATAGATGACCTTACTACCCAACAAAAGTAGAAGGTTCAGTGTGTTTAGGCTATTGAACTATAAATCTTATCTTTTACTCAATCATGATGTATATATATTCTTGAAATGGCAAAACTAAAATTAGAGAGAAAAAATGTTGAAATTATTGGAATAAAAAATTTTAAGTGATGTCACAGAAAGTCGCTCACAACTAAATACCTACTTCATGGAAATAATTAATCATTCTCAGCATTTTGAGAGATGTGAAACAAACAGGAGACCAAAACAGTGCATTTAATAAATTGACTTCCCTGGTTTTGATGTAGCTTTGGCTCAATACCCCATCTCGATGGGGTAGGCATCTCCAGGCCCCTCTTTGTCCTTATCTAAGAAGCTTTATTAGCTGTAACCCCACGTCTCATTGAACTTACCAACTTGTGGTGGATCATCCATGGTAATGTTGTCCAAAATACTGCCACCAAATGCTCCACTGCTTGAAAAGTGGCCGACTGAGCCATCAGTAATAACTTCAGAAGAAGTGACATCAACTTCAAGGGTGTGAGGAGCCTTCTGAGCAGGCCGTTCTCTCCCACTGCCACCAGTCCAGCTCACCGTGCTCTGTGGAAAAAATAAGTACAATGCGCATTGGCCCACAAGGACAAAAGAAAAGTTAGCTTCTACTCACTCAAAGGTAACTTACAAACATTTTCAACATTTTATAAAAAATAGTCAGGCATGATCATTTGTTCCTGAGACTGAGGAAGCATGTTGACTGACTTATGCTAAGGCAATGTGCCCTCTATCTAGAGAGTAATACTTGTAACCTAGAGAGAATATACCAACAATAACGTTGGGAGAAATGTATGTGGACAGTGAAATCATCATTGGAAAAACTTCAGTCATCGCCAAGATTCGATCCTGCGTCGCCGGAATACGAGTCCAGCACTCTACGCACTAGGCCATCCAACACAACAAAAGTTGTGATTCAAGCTTTCGTGGGTATTGTACTGTCCACATTTCACTGTCCACATACATTTCTCCCAACGTTATTGTTGGTATATTCTCTCTAACATCTATGAGCACGGTTATTGTGCCTTAACAGTGATAAAACAGAGGAATTGGTAGTCGACCCTAAAACAGTACAATACCCACGAAAGCT
>SDVV010001267.1:0-26294 GCA_016164225.1 Gammarus roeselii
TTCATACATACATAGCACAGCAAGCTCCACAGAAGAGAAGCACACAAAGATGCAACACACCCACATACATTGCAACCCACCACCCCACACCACTATAACATTGAGGAAAGAAAAACAATAACTCAATCATCAATGCTGATCTTGGATGATGGTTGGAATGCAGAATACAGACTGGAGCAGCCTGTCTGAAAATTTGGTTAACAGAGTCACCTACATCTTCCAAAAGAGGTCACCCAAATGACACTTTGGCCAGTAACTAAAGTTAACATTTTGCCTAGCTCCTGAGTTTCTTTCAACATAACTGCTGACATGAGCAGGGCATCTTTCAGATCTGGATGTTATCTTAGCTCTATGCAAACCTGTGTCAATCCGAGTGAAACTATCCAAATAAATTGCTAAAATGGAGAAATCTATAGTCAACTTGGTTTTATTTTCATGAGCAATTTCATCAGTCATTTTAATAACATTCTTGGTATATTTATCACATGCAAAATACCTTTTGGTTAAGACATCAATTGGCACAGGATGCAAGATTGCTGAGGAATGTCTTTCAACTTTAACAAATATCAGAGAACAAGCCAGTAACATGAGCAAGGCTACTTCCTCTTTTTGTGCATACTTTAAAATAACTCAAAAAGTACGCGACCAAGAAACTTTGTATTTAGGGTGTAGCTACATAGCTACTATAATGATCATGAAGCACCGTAAGTTTCATCATTCTATCATCAATCGAAAAAAAGTTATTTATAAAAAAACGTGCGGCAAGCTATGGCCCCCAATCGGGGCTGACTTCCCACACTCAACGGGGTGACTTCCCGCACACAACGGGGTGACTTCCCACACCCCCATTCATCAATAATTGAAACGCGAATTAAAAGTTTGTGAATACCAATCAAAAGAGCATGCCTATATTAGCGTATATTAGTTGCTTAAAATAAAATGTGAAGTAAAATATTACGTCTGTGACAGGTGTTTTTGATGCTTGTCTTTTGCTGCCATCATACCCGACTGTCGAAAGATTTTTTTTCCCGATTTCGCCGCCGGAAACAAAGTTTTTCTTCAATAATTGCAATCTAACTTCACTGGAAGTCCCTTCTTCACATCCTAAACTAATTATGACCCTAAAGTATCAGTAAATGAGCAAATATTACATATAAACTATCTCTTTATTAATACAATATATAACATGCAAGAAATGTATTTCGTCAATTCTATAGCAAACTTATTGCATTAACATGAATACAAGTCATGCTAGGTAAGGTATTGTTATTTTGATATGAAATTGTGATAAAAAATATTGTTCCAGGGCATTAAACAAAAGTTAACACTTAGGACTAGACTTGTCACCATGTGTTATAAACATCGGGTCATTATAAAATTAGTTACGCATTTTGAAATTAGCTGTGGTGTCATTATTGTGGGTCATTTACTTCCAGATGTCATTAAATCTGCAAAAAATTGCATTCAACTACTTTTCATTGAAGAAAACCAAAGATATTCAATAACAAAATAGGTGCGGGATGTCACCCCCGATATTTTTTTCACATGAGGCAACTCCTCGCAGTTATAAATTTGGATATATAAACAAAAGTTTACAGTTCTTTACAAAATCCTTCCTAGGCAACAAACTACACCATATCCTGAGTATCACCACCAAATTTGGTCCTAATCCAAAGGGAACTCTGGACACCGCAGCAAAGTTTGTGGATCATAGATTTTTCCAAACCAAAATTTTCAGGGACCTGGAAAAACACACCTTCATTTTGGCGATTTTTCATAAATTCTGTGCGCATAACGAATTTCTATGTGCAGCTGAGACTTACTAACAAAGACCTGCTCTTTCAAGCCCTGTAGTCAAACGGTGACATTACTGATGTCTTGATGCCCAAAAGAGCGGTGCGGGAAGTCACCCCGTGTTTCCGACTGCGTCCACTCACCCCGGTCAACGCTTTAGACTTTTCTCTTAGCCTGCTCATCTGTTTTATAAATTCCATTCTTACTTCTCTTAAGTAAACAGGTTTAGAGTTTTCTGCTTGTAATTTCTTATGTATGAGTTCAATGACATCACAACAAGTTATTACAGAGCTGACTGCAACAGAACTAGCAGTCACTTGCTTCAAGTCATCCTCAATCTTGTAAACTTGAGAAGCAAGCTCATTCAACAAGTTCAACCGAGAGTAAAACATGTGATGATAACTAGACAAATTGGCAGTTATGAATCTTGAATTTCCCTTCTACAACAAGTGTAGCAAAGAAACAGCAGGGTGCCAGCACCCTTTACCAACCACATAATAGCTGAATCTGATACACTGACAGAAGCAGGAACCAAATGGAAATGTGGATCACAAGAAATGTGCACAATGATATGATCAAGGGTCAGCATCTGACACAATATGATTGAGGGTCCAGCAGTGCACAACAGATTAAAATAAATTTGTCTCATTTATTCATATAGGCACTCCATAACAGGTTTCCTGCTTCTATCTGCACAGTAGGGTTAGTCCAGTGTCAAATTTTTGGCAGGGTCCCACGCTATATGTCAGGCACATGTGTCAGCCTGACTGACATTTGCTTCTTTTCTTTGTTATTATATAACTTTGGGAGAATTTTTGTAGTTTTATTCTAAAAAGAGTGTCTATATTAATATTCAGACAATAAAAAATAGGGTAGGTTTATGCAAATTCCTAATTTCTGATTTGGGGTAGAGTCGACCGGGGTGACTCCCCGCATTTTCCGCACACTTTAAAATAACTCAAAAAGTACGCAGTCAAGAAACTTTGTATTTACGATGTGTATAGCTACTATAATGATCATGAAGTACCGCAAGTTTCAACATTCTATCATCCACCAAAACAAAATTATTTAGAAAAAAACATGTGGCAAGGTATGGCTCCCAATTGGGGTGATTTCCCACACCAAACGGGGTGATTTCCCGCACCCCCATTCATCAATAATTGAAACGGGAATTAGAAGTTTGAGAGTACCAATCAAAAGAGCATGCTTATATTAGTATATATCAGTTGCTTAAAATCAAAAATTAAGTAAAATATCACGTCTGTGACAGGTGTTTTTGATGCTTGTATTTTGCTGCTGTCATACCCGACTGTGGGCAGATTTTTTTTCCCGATTTTGCGCATGAAGCAAAGTTTTTCTTTAATAACTGCAATTTAACTTTGCTGAAAGTAATTTCTCCACATCCTTAACTGATTATGACCCTAAAATATTGGTAAGTGGACATATATTACAAAAAACGATCCATTTAATAATACGATACAAGTAAAAATGTATTAATATTGTTCCTGGGCATTAAACATAAGTTAATACTTAGGCCTAGACTTGTCACCATGTGTAATAAACATCGGGTCATCAAAAAATTCTTATGCATTTTGAAATTAGCTGTGGTGTCATTATTATAGGTCATTTACTTCTAAATGTCATTGTATGTGCAAAATTTTATATTTAACTACTTTTCCTTGAAAAAAAACAAATATAATTATCAACAAAATAGGTGCGGGGAATCACACCAGATTGTTTTTTCACCTGGGGCAATTCCCCGCAGCTGTATATTTGTGTGTACATCTCTTTCCAAAATCCTTCTCACACAATAAACTAAATTATATTCTGAGTATCACCACCAAATTTGGCAATCTAATGGGAACTCTAGCCACAGCATCAAAGTTTGCGTAACGTTGATTTTTACGAACCAAAATTATCAGAGACCGGAAAAACACACCTTAACTTTGGCAATTTTTCATAAATTCTATGCGCATATCACATTTCTATAAGTAGCTGATACTTACTAACAAAGACCTGCTCTTTCAAGCCTCGTAGTTAAACATTGACACTTCCAACGTCTTGGTGCTCAAAACGGTGGTGCGGGAAGTCACTCCATGTTGCATACCCCAGGAAGTCACCCAGGTTGACGCTATCTTTTTTTAGGGTGAACAAGTGGCTGACAATGGTTTGGTAAGTTTACTGTTACACCATCTCCCTGACAAACAAGATTGACATTGTGTTTAGATTCACTTACCAAATTTTTTATAGTAACCTGTAAGAGCCTTTCAGACATTTGTTAATTATGAAAGGATAATTCAAAATTTGTCTCAAATATTTTCTAATATAAGTAGTAGTAGTGTTTTCCATGAGAATCCTACTCTGCAGTCAGGTCATGTCTCACCCTACTAATACCTTCTGATGAATTCATAGCAGTCTACATTTTGTCAATGGCAATGCAGAGATCTATAACAAGAATTTGGAAAAAATTAAAAACTCTTGGAGGCATCCAAAACCATGTTCCATCTTCAGAGATGATGTGACATGGCTACGTTATCACACCTTGACAAATAAAACTAATGTCAAATTCTCTATGGGTGCTTGGCAGTTCAAAAGCTTTGGTCTAAATGCTGGCAGCACATAAGCCGCAAATGACTGATCATAGCAGTGCCTGGTGCACCAAGTTCCAACTGGGCTTCACACAGAGGGTATTCTACTATGAAGTGCAGAAAAGTAACATTTTCAAATCCTAAACAAGGATAGTTTTCATTCCTCCCTACCAAATATATGTTCCTCACTTCAGACCCAGGCTACCTGTTTTTGTCCCTACGATGACCACTTCCCGAAACCAACATAAAACGTTTCGCCTAGCTGATGGCATATACTTCCTGTCACTGCCATCCACACTTTTTCCTTCAGCGTCTAACTTTCATTTGTTGCTACAACATTATAAGTTCGTTCGTCTGCTTTCTGCCGACCGCTAACCATGTCCTATGTTTACAGTGAGTGTATAAGTGAAACGTGATCTTTCCATCGTGTAGGGGGGAGGATCCAGTCCCTATGCCTCATATATCCAAGTTCAATCCTCTTTCGATGCTGAACCTTTCATTCGTTTGGCAGGTTATTTTGCATAATGGTAACAAGCTGTATGTCAGGCACGTGAGTGTCTAAATTTGTATTCAAGGACCAAAAAGTTAGGCTAGGTTAGATTAATTCCTCATTCTAGATTTTGGGTATTTTTTTAGGGTAAACACATACAGCACGATCTCTCACTGGTTTAGGTAGTGACAAAAACCAATCGATAAATCCTTCTGAATTGTATAGAGTAAATTCAATACAGCCAAACCTTGCAAAACCTAAATTTTTCACTTCGTAATACACGGCGATCAATTTAATCTGACTCATCTCATCATTAGAAGCTTAACGCTCAGTCATGCGCTGAATTTGTGGCTGAAGGGTGAGAGCGGCAGGAAATCAATTTAAGCCGTTCAGTTATCATTATTTTCAACTTCATCACATTCACATAATTATTTGATTTGGGCCTCATTTCCATCAGAGCCTAAACGTGAGTCATAATAGGCTAAACACATAATTATTCATCAATGCGTCGCTTTTGTAATTAAACTCATTCATCATTTTATACTCATAATTCTCGCAATTCATTAGCGCATTTTGGATCGTAAACCCACAAGTTTGCGGACGCAATGAGGATAGCAAAGTCACGGTTTTGTAGAGAACTCGCGTTCTTGAGAGAGAACAAGCAATAGTTTCGTGCACAGGTTCTTCCAGCAAGATTGCTAGAAGGAAAATGAAAAGATTTTTTGAAGGAAATTCCGTTACCTAATCATAAAAAGGAAGCACTTCTACGCGTGGTGGGGAGAGTAACTGAGGAGGCAAACATTGCATGGGTCTGGGGGTGCATTTCAAGCCTATTGCGAATTCTATGGAGACGGAAGAGAATAGAAGAAGTTGGGTACAAAATGCCCTCGACAATGTTATTGCTGTTAAGGAAATGGTATTTGTAGCAGAGGTTAGGAGCATTGCTAAATCTGTACATAAATATTGACATATAGACACTGAGAATGTGCAATTAGCGATCTGATATTTTATGCGTTACGAAAAAAACGCTAGATTGTCCCATATTTTTATAATAATACATCTTGTGGGGCGACTGTTAGGAGGACAGCGTCGATACAGGCTCGAACAATTTATGTCTTTGGATCTTGATAATGCCGTTCTGTAACTTCATTTGAATGTTTTTAATAGAATTTAAAATTTATTTAGGTAAAACGACATGTTGACAAAATAACAGAAATATAAGAATACACAGATGATACGTACTAAGTCTTCGTCAGCGTGAGCTGTTCTGAAGACAACATTTGCTACTTGGGTGAATTTAATATTAACTTATACCTAAGGTTGATGAGAAGGATCAACCAATGGACATTGTTGGACGACATCCTCTACTCTCCACTTTTCAAAATGTCGAGACAGATGCATTACATTTGGACCATTAATTTCAAGAGAAATGAGCAGCGTAATTCGGATCACCGACGTTTACTTTATCATGACTATTTACTGTTTCAACTGTCATTTACTAAGCTCGAGAGCAGAAAATGTCCGACATGAAGTTGTCTATTACATTACTCACACATTGTTTGACGTACGATGGCACCAATCTGAAATTAACTGCATAGTTAGTTAGCATGGCATATTAACATATGCAGACGGGAAATGAATATTTCAATGAGTTATTATCAATGGATACACTAAATGGACGGATTTCTACATGAACAAGATAATTGGGAATTTGGGCCTTGTCTTTAATGTTAAACATTGAAGACAATCCATCATTCACAAACAATAATAATGCTAGGAATAAGGCTACGGCACTATGGTGTTGAATCTCGTTGCTCCGGGAAATCCTGGGTCCTCGCCCCGACAAAGGGAAGATACGAGTTTAAATTTTTTGGTAGTCATATTCGAATTATTTATTTCATTTTAAAAATAATCTTTCGATCACTGTCTGCATTACTGGTGACGGGGCTCACTTTGAAGCTGTGCAATTTTTTTCAGTGGTAATTTTGAACATGATTAAAACCTTAAGTTTTCATCGGAATGAATTAATGAACAGTTGTTGCATGGCAATTGATATTACTGTCATGAAGATATCAGCTTACAAAAAAACAGGAGTTTAAAAACATAAAGATCGAAGGTAGAAAATGAGATCAATGGATGAGCGCACTTTAATAGATAATAAAGATTCAGATGGACATGTCATACATGTAAAAATCATATATTACTGGAATTAATGTAGATCAATATGGGATCTCTACAGGATCGACACTTCATTTACCAAAAATCTGTCAAGTACGGTTTCGACCACGCTTCTGCGCTAGCAGCCCTGTCTTTTGCATTACAACAAATCCAACGATCTCCCAAAAATTATTTCTTGACTTGGTTAGAAACTTTCTAAACCTGGAAAACCTCGGAGGTTATACATCGAGAAAATTCGAGATGATAAATAACTACAAGCACGATGACAATACAAAACGAGCGAAACACGGACGAAGATGTGCTATTATGGAAAAAGTGATACTGTCGGCATCGTCATTCTAACAATTTTCCTATCACATGTATTCTTATTTGTAAATAATGTGCCATTATAACAGCTTTTGTTACGCATGAAATATCGTGTCGTTGAACCCTTTACATTCATGTCCAGGCATGCTCATTCACGCTATATATTCTTCATGTCTGTGTGTGCTTGATTGTACAGCATTTCATCATCTCGTGAGTCATGCCGCATCAAAAGGCGGTACGAATCAGGAGCTGCCGGTGAGCCCCAAAAAGCCTCTATTCCGTCTTCCCGCCACAACTGGTGCAAATACCTAAAAAAGAAGTTATGTCGTCACACTCGGAGCGCTCGCCGCTGCTGCATGTTATATACATGTTATTATGGTAGCACAAGGTGGTATATCTACTCAACTATCAAAGTGCGCATTCACGTGTATAGTTTCGTGGCATGTTGAGCCAGTGCTAAATTAATAGACGTTCCGGTACAGATACTGACACTAGGCCGAATCTCAAGAAAGGGGGTGACCGACAGCATGGCGCACCTCACACTCCTCTCATACACTCACACTTAATCAATTTAGCCCTTTTGCTCTATGTGGTCCAGCCGGAAGACCCCGCAACACACTCAGGGTTATGAGTGCGGTATGATATCAGTGTCAGCAGCAGGGCCCGACAGTGTGACTGGTTTACCCCGGATTTCTCATAAAGACCGCCCCCCCCCTGGGGAAAACAGCAGGAGGGGGGGGCTGGTCACATTAGGGCAGCGTCAAAAAATCATACATTTTTCACGCTGCCTATCCATTGCACGCTTTATCGCTACCTCTACACTCAAACTTCTCCTTACTAACGCATGCGTCACTCCATCCATCCATTCAAACTTCGGTCTACCTCTAGGCCTACGTCACTCACCTCCGCATTCATCACATTTTTCACCTATCTCAGATCATCCATCCTCATAATATGCCCGAACTATTTTAGAACACACGAATCTCCTCTGTTCTCTAACTTCTTCACCATCCCCGTTCTAATTCAAACAACGTCCTTATTAATACCGTATCTCGGCGTCACTCCAGCTATACTCCTCAAACAGTTCCGCTCAAAAACATTCAACCTTCTCTCCTGCTCTCACCCCACAAATCTGAGCTCCGTAGAGCACAGTTGGGATAACTACCCCCACATGCAACCATCTCTTTGCTTTCATCCGCAACGTACTTTACATCTCATTGATTATCAGTTCACCCAACATTTTACACTATTCCTTCTCTCGCAACTGCACCTCAGTTTCCACTAGTTCAGTCTTCTCCACATCAGACCCAGCTACTAAAAACACTGAACTTCTTTCAATACTCTCCATTTCGGATGGCACTTATTCTGCTTGCATCGATATCGCCACTACCAAACTCAGACACTAGCCTACACAATTTCTCATCCGAATCCGTCACCAGTGTCGTATCATCCGCAAACAGTAACTGACTCAACTGCTAACTACGCCCATTCGCTTTCCGCAGCTCTGAGCTAAGCAGTCGACCGCGGTAACAATAGCTGTCGGCCCTAGTCAAAGCTGCGGCCACCCACCTGGCTCCACACCTAGAGCACCCCGGCGTGCTTACCACAACACTATTAATTTTAAGAAAATGCACACACCTTGACTCAAAATATTTGGTTAAGTTATACCCACTCCTCGCATCACGCAGCTTGCGTACTTCATTCAAGAGTACTTGTAGATGAGTCCAAATACTCGCCTAACAACCAAAAAACTCAAGCTACTCACAAACTATCCGTCTAAAACTCAAGCCACTCACCAACCATCTCTCCAAAACTAAAATCCGTAACGTCATCTACAAACAGCACTCATTAACCGCATGCAGACGCTGAATAGCTGTCAACCCAGCCCCTGTTCACGCCAAATAGCCGCCATATTACCGACCAAGCCAAAACCTCGTGTCGCGTCATGCGAGCGGTCACCACACCTACACGTGTCAACTTGGTAGCCACGCAATGAATTAGTCCAACTTAATTCCAGCACTCTACCATGTGAGCTTGCACCATCTAAAGTTCTCAGACGTGTGTGGTTTATTACAAACGGCCTGTGCTGGAGTATTTATTTCCTTGCTGCAGAATTCCTTCCATGTCTGTGTTCGATAGCACCCGCGTTCGTCCCCTATGTGTGTGCTTTTAGGCTCCTCTCACGTGAGTGTTGATTGCATCGATTAGTCCTCATTTACTCTTTGCTGCCATCAATTATCGAACGTATTTGCCCAATACACTCAGTCTGTAGCTTCAAGTATTTGAGTGTCACGAACAATCAGTTTCATGCTCGTGTTGCGAGTGAGGTGTACTTGTATTTACATTAACCTCAACACTACGAAGTGTCATCAATGTCACAAGTTTTCACTGCTCGTTAGTTCTCATAGGTGCCAATTTGAACTGCATTCATCAGTCCATCTAAATTTTATTATATCATAAATCAATATCAATTGTCTTTTAAATTATACCATAACCTTCAGTTAACCAAGCAATTATCAAATCAATCCATAATGCAAATAAATAAGTGTTAAATCCGATTTTTGTCTCGTTATGCAATACAGGTTGATATATCCCTTCCCTGTGTTAATTTTGAAGTGTCTTGCCTTGGATCAACACACACAATCATAGGTGCAGGAGTACCCATTTTATTCTAGATCAAAGCAACTATGCTTCGATATCGTATTCACCATGTCACTATTAGCTGTTGATACCAACATTCCACTATCCACCGCGGTGTGTGATCTTGTGATGTCGGTCAATACTGTATGTTCCACTCTTCGTTCCTGTGCTAATTTAAAATTGTCGTTACTTTTTTTGATCCATGTATAGTTCTATATTTTATTTTGCAATAACAGCAATGTTTGACAACCGTATTTTACGCCCAGGTGCGCGCTAATTAAGGTGTTCCTTCCATAGTGTGATTTATACCGACGACAATAAGCGTGATTTCTGCCATTTCAGTCACGAAGCATGACATGGGGTTTCGTATCTCATCGTGTGCGTTTAACGAATAGTGCTTGTCCCCTCATGCTCCGTGCATTTTTGTGACTTGTGTATCGTGACCTATGTAATAGTGCTTGTCCACTAATGCTCCGTGCATTCTTGTGACCTGTGTATCGTGACCTATGTAATAGTGCTTGTCCACTCATGCTCCGTGCATTCTTGTGACCTGTGTATCGTGACCTATGTAATAGTGCTTGTCCACTCATGCTCCGTGCATTCTTGTGACCTGTGTATCGTGACCTATGTAATAGTGCTTGTCCACTAATGCTCCGTGCATTCTTGTGACCTGTGTATCGTGACCTATGTAATAGTGCTTGTCCACTAATGCTCCGTGCGTTCTTGTGACCTGAGTATCGTGACCTATGTAATAGTGCTTGTCCACTCATCTAACGTGCATTCTTGTGACCTGTGTAATAGTGTGTATTTGTCGTGCATAAAGAAAACTAATGTATTTTACCAATAACGTTCATTTGAGATGTAAAGCGCTTACTTATTCTGTAAATACAACAGGTTATATTTTGAGTTTGTCTACATCAGCATTTGTTGGATTCCTCTTACCAAAAATCTGCATTATAAACCATGATGTCATTCATTTCCCTTCCACGGATCCAGCCCAATCTGCATTATAAACCATGATGTCATTCATTTCCCTTCCACGGATCCAGCCCAATCTGCATTATAAACCATGATGTCATTCATTTCCCTTCCACGGATCCAGCCCAATCTGCATTATAAACCATGATGTCATTCATTTCCCTTCCACGGATCCAGCCCAATCTGCATTATAAACCATGATGTCATTCATTTCCCTTCCACGGATCCAGCCCAATCTGCATTATAAACCATGATGTCATTCATTTCCCTTCCACGGATCCAGCCCAATCTGCATTATAAACCATGATGTCATTCATTTCCCTTCCACGGATCCAGCCCAACTCTCATCTCTTGCGAGCGCAACATAAGTGATAGCGATACCCGTTCCTAAATATCCTACAGGACCCAATGCTGTTCAATCTTATTTTGTACATAGTCAGATCATAATATATTATGTAGGGAGCTCTTTTCGCTCAACGAGGCAGAAATACAAATATCAACGCTACCATCAACGCACTGAATTGTTGTTTCGTCAATTGCTATTACAATTCATTATTCGTTTAACTCTTAAGACGATTCATCACATTCAATCATTACAACTTAGCTTCGAGACCCCCATACTGATCAAACCCCTAGCATAACAATTACCATAATGTTAACACGTTGTTCAGTAGTTTGTTTACGTTCCTAGAAAGCGTCGAGCGTATCAACCGGACCCAAGTGGTTTGATAATTGTGGTCATCTTGACATCATGACATGTGTTGGCACAGCTATTATATACTAACAATTACATAGATGGTGTTCTATGTTCATTCCACTTACGCCGGTGTTTCATTAGACAAGTGTCACAGAAAAAGTGAGTAAATTATAGATGTTTTATCCGCTTCCGAATATTAAATTATTATAAAAGGGAGGTTCCTCATACGATTGGTTAGGCTGCAAGTGGAAACTGTGAGTAAACGGATGAGTCGCAGCTGAATTCAGATCCAGAGAAAACAAAGGATAGGGTATAAGATAGGAGTGCAGACAGTTATAGGTCCACTCATTTGTGAGCATAGGTAAAGTGATCCTGACCTGGCCCACTTCACACGTGCTAGCTGAGTGATAGTTGCATCTTGTAGGTAAAACTTTGTGAGTTGTGTGTCAACTTACGGTACGCATCATTTCTGCGCTTACTCATCATATGACGTGCTGCTATAGTTCTCGGGAGGCCCAGTCACACTGGACCTTTGTACGTAATCGATTACACATACATGACAGTCATTTACGTGAAACCTTCCGAATAACACGTTCCCCCGTTATTGGTGCACAATTCCCTGCTCATTTGTATGTTCGAGTCGATTCCTAAAGAAGCAAGCCACGAGTGAGTTCGTCATATATTTTCGAAAGTGATGATCATATTTACAAGGCCAAATACTATAAAAAGAGGTTGGAGGTGGCCGACGACTAGGCGCACCTCTCGCCCCACTCATTCACTAACACGCGAACAAACTTCGCCCATTGGCGCTTAAGGGTGCGGCTAGGACGCCACAACGCACACTTCGGGTTAGGAGTGAGGTCCGAGATCAGTGTCAGCAGCAGGGACGGACAGCGTTTACTGATCTACCCCAACTGCGTCATAGTTACCGGGTCGTCACCCACCCACGTCAAACCCGTTCCTCAACGGGACGCCAATAGCAGGAAAGCACATCAGGGCTGCATCAAAACTCATCCGCTCAGGCCTTTCCATTGCATGCTCTCGCTACCACCGCACTTATGTCTCTCCATCCCAACGCCTGCGTTACGCCATATATCCACCCACATTTCGGTCTACCTACAGGCCTTCGCGCACTCACCTCCTCTTTCATAACTCTTTTATACCTTCTCATATCATCCATCCTCATCACGTGCCCGAACCACTTTAGAACACGTAAATCTACTCAATCCTCTCATTTCCTTGCCATCACTGTTTTAATTTTTCCCACAGCGTAGCTCCGGCCATGCTTCTCAAACCTTTCATTTCGAAAACATTAAAACACAGGCAGCCCAGGGGAAACACCCCCTACGACGGTTAGCAAACTGTAGAGCGGTCCCCTCATTGGAGAGCTCTTCCCTAATACATGAGCTAAGGCACACCCTTTGGGGAGATTTTTGGTCATTCGGGTTTAGTTTGAGAATTGAGATGTCGCATCAGACCTGACAGCAAGACGGGAGGAGGGTGGGCTGCAATGTTAGCTGCAATTTATGTGGTGTTCAAATGTCCAGTTATGACATGTCGGTCATATAATCCTGCAATGTTCAAACAAACACTTATTACCTATAATTTTAAAATTACAATTATTACATGCAATTACTAGCTGTTCTCATTTGAGACAAGTTTATTTTGTTATCATACAAACTAAAAATTATCCTTTTCTTGATCTTCAAACACATCATATAAATCAATTTAATGATATCATACAGACGTGTCTTATTCAACCTTGCACCACCTTTACGGCAATTACCGACTTTATAACTTAAACCCTCATAACACCACCAGTGCCGTATCATCCGCAGATAGTAACTGACTCAACTGCAAACTCTGTCCATTTGCTCTTAACAGTTCCTAGCCTCGACCCATTACACTTGCATTCACCTTCCTGACCGCTTCGTCCACGTAGAGATTGAAGAGTTAGCCTCAGTCTCACTTTCACCGTGAACAAGCACTCGACTTGTTTTCACTCTGACACATGCTCTGCTGCCAATATATAAACTCCGAACCGCTTTCAATAAATTACCGTCAACTCAATACAAACGTAGCTCCCTCAACAGAGCCTCTCTGTTGACCCCATCGTAAGCATTTTTCAGATCCATGAAGGCCCAGAATACATCCTTTTCCTTTGCAAGGTACTTCTCACAGACTTACCTCACTGCAAAAATCTGATCGGCACACCCTCTGCCACTGCTGAAGCCACACTGTTTCTCGCCACTCGCTCCGTCCGTAGTCTCTAATCCTCTTGATCAGCACTCTCCCGTAAAACTTACCGACGACACACAGTAAACTGATACCTCTTGAGTTGCAGCAATCAGTTATATCTTCTTTGCCCTCATACAGTGGAACGAGACAAGCACTGCGGCCGACCCAAAATACAGATTCAGTAGCCTCACCAGCCATTCTATAACATAACATGGACGTATATAAACACCCAAAACTGTACACCTGTTTTAGACAGGTTTCCTAATTTTTACATACACTGATATTACGTGCCTGTATTGCAACTAATCAACGAATTGAAAGAGAATCAACCATTACTTCTCGCCACTGTTTGTTTTTGATGGTTTGTTGTTGAAAACAAAAAACACACTCAGGTGAGCAACGGATTTTTTTTCCGTTCCCGAATGTAAGTGAGTTTATTCACATAACGTGGAAGTTTCCCTCAAGTGATGGACATGAAGTAACCTCACTGACGAATTTGCCCCGCGTGACGGCCCCTTGAGACTTCAGTCTGATTGGCCTCACACATGAGTCGGAGAAACTGTTTACGAAAGATAATAATGAAAGAAGGTTAGTATACAGTTTAGAACGCAAATTTATGTCGGTTGACACGTTCAGATCGAACTTGTACGGTCTGCACTGGTTGAATTGGCTGCAAAAAGCAAGCGTGAGCAGACACCTAAACACCTACAACTGTCTGAGCGCGTAATCAATTTCATGGTTGTTTTTTGTATACAACTGTTGCAGAAGTGTCTTCCGTGCTTCTCGGTTCCCTTAATCTCTTTTGTTTCCTTTAAAAAATTGCCATGTGCTTGTATTGCATAAAAAATAACTAGAGTGACAATTCTCTGCTTCTTCAGCGAACGATAGGGTCGGAAGAGGAGGCTGGTTCCTCCTCCACGCCGGCAAGACGAGCGAGGAAAGGAGGGTCCATGCCCCTCAGGACCCTATTGTTTAGGTCGCTAAATGTGCGTGATTGAAGTACCAATAAACAAAGAGGAGAGAGATTGGTGAGATGCTCGTGGAGACAAATTTGGATGTGTTGGCGCCGAGTGAGACTTTAGAAAGATGGGCGTTTGCGTGTGCTCAGGAAATGTTTGATACCCATAAAAAGATCATTTTTTGCTACTAAACAGAGCATGACCAAGGGGTAGTCGCGGGGCAGCCGCCTCACCCTTGATGTTCGAGTATAGAAAGGAATGCTTATTGAACGACTGAAGAGACGTGTTTGAATAACAGTCCATTTAGTGGAAAATACAAACACCGACTCTAGGAAAATTATAGCCACGGGCCCGAGCGTCCAGGAGGCGGTGTGTTATATTCGCTTGTACACAAGCACAATGGTGCTCTGTATTGGGTGTTGGAGTCCTGATATTCGAGTTGTGTTGTGCACGGACATGACGGCCGGTGTCGAAGGGGTTGGTGAGATCTAACCTATGTGCTGTTAACTGGGGACCATTCTACATCTCAGGTTCTCCTACAGTTGGCTGAGTTGTTTCGAAAGTGTCGGTGGGCAGCGCACAAGTCCCGTCATCACCGCAGATACAACGCACACGACGTCATTGGTCTAAAATCATTGTTTTTCGACCACCCTCATGGATACCAGTGTTAGGGGTAACTTCAGTATTAGCGTCACCTGCAATGTTTTAAACGAAGATGACAGTTGCCTTCTTACGTCTCAATGTGACTGGCGCACGTCAGTACTCCTCTCCTCACGGAGTGGTTATACATAACCATAAAGAGAAACCACCTCGTTCAACAAAAAGCTTTACTTCACACCAGTTTAACCCTTTCAGTCGTGCGCTGTGATCATATAACTCGTGTTTACATGCTCCCACGCACAAGTAGAACAACCAAGGGGGTTTGAATTAACAAATGTTAGTTATATTTATGCAGCATGTATCCAATAAATAGCTCTGGAAAGTACACAATACGGCAAAACTCAACGTCGTGTCGAAACAAAGAATAATTGAACATTGTTAGCTACAGCGGAACGATCATGTCTACCAACATCGTTTTTTAATGCTAAAAAAATAAAGATTTGCTGACAGCATTTAATTGTGATAATTAGGACGTAAGTTTGAATTACGAAACAACTGTTCCATTTATGTGCCTTACGTAACGGTATATATTCATGTAGTCACTGCTTTCAGTGCCTACGGGCTTTGGGAATGTTACCAACCACACACCACTTTACATTCCTGTACCCCAGGCTAGAGCGGCGAGACGCCCACAGCATGTAATAAGAGTCCTGTGTTTCACACTAACGTTAAGTTTTGTGATTGTACGCAGTACGGACTAACATAAGGTTTCGAATTTCTAATAAGGATATTACTAATAACAGGCAATCACCTTATACTTTTCTTCACGCGGAATACAATAGACTTCTTAATATATTTATATTATTTAGAGCCGCGGCACTATCCTGCCTCATTTTTAGTCTTTATTTCTTCTTATATCTTGTTCACTGAAAGTGTAGTGTTTTTTGTTTTACTGAACAGCTCTGCCATGTTGATATCTATAGTGGTACCTAGCTTTCAGTCTATACGTGATGTATTTTAATTGTATGATGCATATATGTCCTAGTTGGAACGCACATTGTTCAAGTTTGAAGCTACCCTCTTTTTCAAGGCTATAGCCAGGCCCAGTTGTTTACTTCCACGTCCGCTCGGGTTGGCTAGGCAAACCTTCCTTGACAAGTGCGACCAGAAATAGAGAGACGGCCGCCTAGGTGTTTAGGCACATAGATCCGTGTATCGTACAGAGTGTTAAGATTTCACTGACCCGTTGATGACCGATCCTTAGTAATGTGAGTGTCTTATTTATTAGGTATCTTTATTTAAAGAGTTCATTAGGAGGTTGGTAGATAGAAACCCATAACATTCCTACGTTATAACACTCCGTTTTTACGCTTATAAAATGTAGACAAAGTTTGGGGTTTCTCACCACGGTGCGAGCATCTGGATAGGGCTAACCTCCCCGGAAATTGCTTCCTTCAGCAAACAGATGCGTGCCCTCTGATTTGGTTACTTGTCGAAGACCCGTCGTCAAATAGGGGGGTCATTTGTGCCTGTCTGTTGTAACAAGATCAGCAGTTTTATGCCCGGTAAAAGGTAGCAGCTGGGCATGGTCATGTGTTTATTCTCTGTTGTCTTCATAGCCCTGTATGTATTACAAAAATGGAGTCGGAGTCAGTGATTTTTTTGTGGGCCATAAAGAGATATGGAACCGGGGGGGACACGCTCCTCAGAGGTTGACAAGCGGTGGGGCTGCTCTCCGATTGGAGGATTCCCTTCTCACGCAGTAGCGCAAAGCGCCTCTGTTCATGTAAGATTGTCAGTCGTGGCAGCCAGCTGGGGAATCAGGGCACCTCTCGGTAGACCGACAGTGTGGGGTTGGGCACTGTAGGGTACACATCTCATTCACAACGCACCGTCTCTTTTGGTCTATTTTAATAGCTTACAACTATGCCTCTGTGTTCGTGCAATTGTATACTTATTCAGTTATCATAACAGCTACACAATATTATTCATACACCTTGACTTGTAGCTGCTCTTGTTATAGTATCACAATCATTATTTATGCTCGTTTGAAAAGTACCCTGCTTACATGTTATTGTAACCATATTTCAAATATTATGATATAAATAACTTGTCATCATTACAACCTTGCTCCACCTTTAACGAATTGAACAACCTTAAAAGTTAAAGTTCGTAACACCTACAGGCGTCATTCATACCGACACGACGGTACTTCCCAATACCCGACCGGTGACCACGGTGCCGTAATCGCTTGTTTGCAGTATTGTGCTCTATGTTGAGGACTTTACCCCGAAAGTTCGAGGCATAAAAACGCTTCCGTCGTCCAGTTGTGAGTGCTGACACAGCATGACGACTGGTGATGCGGGAGTGGATTAACTCTTGCAGCAGATACATACGCACTGTGCTATCAAGTAGGGACAAATATATTTCTCGGGTTCTCCCATGTTTATGACTGCATCCTTCTATCTCAATTATACTGGCGCACGTCAGTACTCTTCCATGCACGGGGCAAAGTACTGACGACAATTAGAGAAACCCGTCAAATGATGTATACTGCACGTTATGATGGCTTTCGTGCTGTAAAAAATACAATTTACGAAAATAGTGTTTCAAGAAGAACGATTTCAACAGGTTCAAAATATCGGATTAGGAAAAAAAAAATTACACTGTTATTGAGTACTCCACAGAAGCTCAGTAAATCTATTATTCAAAATTTATAAAAAAAAATCATAGAGGGTTCAAACGATGTATTCAACGAGATGATAGCTTCAACGGTGTAGGTTGAAAGACGAAGAAAGGAAAACAGAGTAATGTAAAAGTTTTATTTCTTCAATAAAACGAATTTAAATAAATTGTAAAATTGAAGGCCAAAACTAGAGCTTCCAAATGATGTATTGCAATTAATTATAACCTGAATACTGTAAGGGAGATATTTTTTGTATTTTTTTTGCTTTCACAAAATTGTCTCTTAATTACGCATGACTGTATTAGAACTTATTTGTATTGTAGTACTCCAAGATATTTTTTCAGTGGTGGATAACATGTTACAAGAGTTTTAGTACTTTATGAGAAAACCTTAATTAAAAATGATAACTTGTTTGAAAAGTGAAAAATTAAACAAAAAATCATCATCTCAATAAAGAACTCCACAGAAACATTATATTAAATGTTGCATGGCATGAGAACTTTGAACGTGTAGATGGAGAGATTAGTAATTATTCAACAGCTTTTGGATTGGTCACAAATCGTCCAAAAGCTTGAATTATTAATGTTTCAAAATAAAATTCACGAGCACAATTGCAAGCCCACGGCCGAACAGAATTTCTCACAGTTGGACTAAAACACTTTTACGTAGTACATTTATTGGCGTTCTGAAGTGTCACCTTCACATCAGAAGTGTTAAGCCGAGTATACGTTGGCTGAAGAGGAGAAAAACAGATAGAGGGAAAAATCGACGAGGAGCTCAGCGTATGGCACTGCCATAAAATTTGCTCCACAAACTTCTGAAAACATGAATTATGGGGGAAGCCTCAGCATTTGGAAGAATCAACCCCATAATAACTGTATCGAATGTGAGCAGAAAAATTACTCGGGTACAAAAGCTGCATCAAATGAGAGACGAACAATTCTCCAGTTCAGAGGCGGATTAAGAGACAAACAAAGTACATTTCAGAAAAAATAACATTTGGAGCTCTGCGTATGATGTTGATTCTGAATTGATTTGAGCCTCATTTTAAACAGAGCCTCAACGTGAGTCATAATAGGCTCCCCCGTAGGGCTCGACGATCATTGATTCCAGTAGGCTCGCACGCCTAAGTGTGCGAGGAAAAAACGAAACAACGCTTGTAACGTTAGAAAAAACGTGAAAATCTTAGCAATGTCAGACGCACGCCAGTGCGCAAAAGAAAAAACGCTTACTCGAAACGGATCTCCGCTTCCAATCCTTTAGAACATAAAGAGTGATATGTACGCACCCTAGTGCGTACAGGTAGCATCTTCGAGATTAGTACAAGGTCAATTGCTGCACGGGAAACGTCAGCTCCGACAGCAACGCAGCACAACATTTACAGATACGCGGTTTAGTTATATAAATACAATTTATTTATTTATGTAAGATAAAGACTCAGATGCAACGAAACGAATCCTCGCTTCCAAGCCCTTAGAACCTCGTGAGTTATATGCCCATACGTCAGTGCGCTCAGATAGTATCGTCGAAATTTGGTACCAGGTTCACGGCTACACGGACAAAGTCAGCTCCGGCAGCAACGCAACACAATATTTACAGCTACGCGGCCTATTAGATTGTTAGTACAACTTCTTTATTCAGGCAAGATAAAGACTCAGACAGAACGATTTCCCGCCTCCAACCACTAAGAACTCCAAGAATATTATGCACGCGCGACAGTGCGCACAGCCAGGATCGTCGAAATTGGTACAAGGTCTATGGCTTCACGGATTAGATAGACTCAAGCCGCAACGCGTCACAAAGTTTTATAGCTACGCAGCCCAGGTCAATCCCAGAAACTGCATACAAGCAGTTTCTGGGACTGAAGAAACAATACCCATTCACGAAATCACAAACACGAACTCCCGCACAAATACTCCACTCGTTTTAATATCGTGGATAGTGAAAAAGAAAGTAAGAGCAGGTTCGCCTTGGTCAGAAAAACTGATCAGATTATTGATTTCGCACTGATTGTTTAAGGGAATAGAGCGGGGTTCCTTCGGGTCGAAAAAGAGCCCGATGAATCCCGGAGGGTGACCCATGTCCCCCGGGTCTTCCCGAGCTCCCCGAGTCCCCAGAGACCCCTCGCCTCAGCTCATCTCGGTTTGTCTCGAATCATTTCAGCCAGTTTCGGCTCGTCGCGACCAACTCGACTCGCCTCAACATGTTTCGACTGATCTCGACGCACCTCGACCAGCCTCGACGCGACCCTCGCCCCCTGCGTCAGCAATCCGCGGACCCTAGTGGTTAATTGTTATTCTCATGTGTATCACAAACATTTTTCTGTGTATGGGTTTTACAGCGCTGGGAGGGGGGAGCAGAGGTTCCAGGATTCAGAGGGGCTTCTAAAGGGTCCCACGGTTTCTCAGAAGGGTCCTAAAGGGTCTCAAGGGTGTCCCAAGGGGTCCCAGAAAGGTCCAAGTGGACCCCCCCAAATTTACCTGGTCTCCCAAGTCCCCCGGATTCCCGAAACCCTGGGTCCCGGAGTCCCGCGGGTCCCACGAAAACCTCCCCTCTTTGGGTCACCTTGTCTCAACCAACCTCGAACAATAACAAATTCAGAATTTATCACCATGAAAAAAGGGCAGAGAAGAATAATAGAGCCCAAGCAAGAAGAAATACTAAAATACTAAAATAAAGTGTTAATGATCTATAAAATGAATAATCATCCATCCACCCCAAAGCGTATGATGTTGCTCTTCAATTTAAAGCATGAAGCGCTAAATCCATGCGGTATTGTTGAAGCTTAAGCATTTTGAAGCTCTTTCTTGTGTAAGGAGTGAAGAGCAACATGTAAATGATAGCTCAAAGTCAGAGCTAAATTTAAGGAAACCGTAAACTACTTTCAACAATAGCCTTGCATAGGATGTTCAACAGTAGCCTTGGATGTTCTGCCAAGGATGTTCTGCCAAAACGCGTCAAATCCATGCAAAATTGAGAAAAAACACACTAAAAAACAATTTTTGATTTCATGACTGAATTCGAATGTCGTATGAAGCTTTACGTTGTACTGTGGACGTACATGCAAACCTGCAATTTTTTACCACGACCGTTCAAAATAATGTATTATGTGTAATTTATTTATAATGATAAATGAACACATCTTTTCCATTTTACCACCAATTCGTGTGCCCCGTTCTCTTTTTACAAATTGCTGAAGAGGAGCAGGTGCCCAGTTCTCATGCAAAGTGATCAGACTGCTTCCACGGTCCCCTTGGCCAATCACTGGGTGGCAAGTCAGTAAAAAATAAAAAAATACTTACATAATTTCATTTCTAATCAAATAAGATCTCTCGGAAAAGATAATTTATATTTTCTCACTCAAGGGAAAGGTACTTTTAATTAAGAAACTGTTACGGAAAACTGTACAATTATCTCACTCTAATATTCCGGCAAACAAAAGAACGACGTTCGCCCATTGATTTGTGAGCTAGTATACTGGCACAACGCAACTCAGGCGAGCACACAGCAATACACCAAGAAGGTCTCGAAGACCTGTGCCCGTACAAATAGCTCCCGGATTTGTGTCTATTTTCCACCCCTTCTACACCCTTTCCCTGGATATAGGGTTGCAACACATTCGGTGGGGTGATGAACGATACGAGAAATAGCTCTTCCGTTAATGGAACAGAGTTCGCCATCTCACGAACTTTCAATGCAATGTCACGAGCATTGATCAGTGGACCAGCTGTGCTTCAGTCGAGGGCTGGAGTTTTTTTTGCCATAAACTAAAAGCCGTGCCTTGTGCTTGCTCGGACTACTTTCAACTATCCTCATAAAAATGATTCCTATGGAAACGAGTAGGGTCTTGCAGACACCTTGACACGTTGCTCCTGCGCTCCTGAATTACGATCTATGAATATTTCATCGACATTTAGAATAAAACATCCTCATTTCTCTCATATCAGATTTTACAAGTCATTATGTGCTCACTGCGTGGATGCACCGATGTTTGTTTGATAAGGGGGGGGGGGGGCGCTCTTTAAAAAATCACCAGCTATTCCTGTTTTGAGAAACAAATTGGTCCATGAACTGAGAAGAGGCCCTCCTTTTAATTTAAATTAATCCATGCCCCTCCGTCTCGCGGCGTCTGTCTGGCTGATATGATTGCTCTCTGCATTCAAGATCATTTCCAGATGGTATCGTGGCAAGCCAATTGGTACTGTTGAACTTATAGCTGAGATTTTACTTGATTTGTATATAGAGTGACTGACCTTTTACGGCCTCAAATTAGACAACGAACGTCAACACCGGCTTGTGTTGTTGCGTTTTGAAGATCAAGTGCGGTCGCCAGCAAACTTTATCTGACCTCACAATAAATAAATAAATGATCATAGCAGACAGAGTTGTCAATTTCTCGTTGTTGTCTGCCACGTCAGCCATTTCTAGTACAAGACGTATATCCCGTTCCAGTAAGAAGAAATTCCAAACTTTTTTCGATTTCAAAAAATTGTAGTTAAGCAGTGTTTGACACATAACTTTATATTATCGACCAAACAGTATTTATTTCCCATTTATTCTTTCCATAAATAAGGTTTAAGGAGAGTCTCGTGACACGGGTTTCGTATTTTTCTTTCAATTCTCCAAGCATATTTTTTTCAATATACGGTGTCGGTGTTATGTATTATCATGATACATTATGTTCCACGTCATTCAAAACTTTGAAGGGTCAACGACCTTTCGGTGTTGATCTTACGTTTCCAGGACATAAATACGCATGTGAATTCTCCTCAGTTCGCTTGACAGGACGTGTCGTTAATTATTTTGAAGTAGGCAAGTAACTGCATTGTGCAAGGCAATGAATGTATTGCGCGAGTAACTCCATTGTGCAAGGCAATGAATGTATTGCACGAGTAACTGAATTATGCAAAGCAATGAATGTATTGCACGAGTAACTGAATTATGCAAGGTAATGTATTGCACGAGTAACTGCAGTGTGCAAGGCAATGAATGTATTGCACGAGTAACTGCATTGTGCAAGGCAATGAATGTATTGCACGAGTAACTGAATTGTGCAAGGCAATGAATGTATTGCACGAGTAACTGAATTATGCAAGGTAATGAATGTATTGCACGAGTAACTGCATTGTGCAAGGCTGTTAAAGTATTGCACGAGTAACTGCATTGTGCAAGGCAATGAATGTATTGCATGAGTAACTGACTTATGCAAGGTAATGAATGTATTACATTGTGCAAAGCAATGAATGTTTTGCACGAGTAACTGAATTATGCAAGGCAATGAATGTATTGCACGAGTAACAGCATTGTGCAATGCAATGAATGTATTGCACGAGTAACTGCATTGTGCAATGCAATGAATGTATTGCACGAGTAACTAAATTATGCAAGGCAGTGGATGTATTGCACTAGAAACTGAATAATGCAAAGCATTGATTGTTTTGCACGAGTAACTGCATAATGCAAGGCAATGAATGTATTGCACGAGTAACTAAATAATGCAAGACAAAGAACGTATTGCCCGAGTAACTGAATAATGCAAGGCAATTAATGTATTGCACGAGTAACTGAATAATGCAAGACAATGAACGTATTGCACGAGTAACTGAATAATGCAAGGCAATGAATGTATTGCACGAGTAACTGAATTATGCGAAGCAATGAATGTACAGCAAGAGCAACTGAATTATGCAAAGCAATGAATGTATTGCACGAGTAACTGAATTATGCAAAGCAGTGAATGTATTGCACGAGTAACTGAATTATGCAAAGCAGTGAATGTATTGCACGAGTAACTGAATTATGCAAAGCAGTGAATGTATTGCACGAGTAACTGAATTATGCAAAGCAGGGAATGTATTGCACGAGTTACTGAATTATGCAAAGCAGTGAATGTATTGCACGAGTAACTGAATTATGCAAAGCAGCGAATGTATTGCACGAGTAACTGAATTATGCAAAGCAGTGAATGTATTGCACGAGTAACTGAATTATGCAAAGCAGTGAATGTATTGCACGAGTAACTGAATTATGCAAAGCAGTGAATGTATTGCACGAGTAATTGAATTATGCAAAGCAGCGAATGTATTGCACGAGTAACTGAATTATGCAAAGCAGCGAATGTTGCACGAGTAACTGAATGATGCAACAGATACTAACCCAATGCTCACCCTGAAAGCCAGCTGGTGCATGCAGAGTGATGTCATCTCGAAGGTCTTTAGATTAAATATATAGGTAGATAGGCCGCTGTATCATGGCAATGCAGACTGTCGAGTAATTATGGGCTGACTAGTGGTGCACCGAGGAAGGCAGGGCGCGGTGCCAGACCTCCTTTTGTGTTAGATGTTTTTCTTACATAACGTCCAACCAATGTTGCATGACTACACATATTTTTGATGATGCCTCACCCCTTTTATGGTGGGTGCCACCTCTATTGAAAAAATACCGGGACGTCACTGGTTCTGAATCACGAAGTGGTTCACATCAACCTAAGGATAATCCAGTGGTGTGATCAGAAGTTTCTGAAGAGAGGGGGGGAGCATTCACGACAACATATGTGTGCGCCGAAACATAATTTAAATAGTTCAAGAACAAATTTGTTTGTATAAGAGGGAGGGGAGCTGACCCCCACCCCTCCCTTCAGTCCGTCACTGGGACCATGGTGGGTATAGGAGTGTTCGAGATCGAACAAGAAACTGTTAAGAAGTTTACTGGTCAAGCGTTTAGCACTTCACTGGTCAAGCGTTTAACGTTTTACTGGTCAAGCGATTAGCGTTTTACTGATCAAGCGTTTAGCGCTTTACTGGTCAAGCGTTTAAAACTTCATTGGATAAGCGTTTAGCGCTTTACTAGTCAAGCGTTTAGCGCTTTACTGGTCAAGCGTTTAGCGCTTTACTGGTCAAGCGTTTAGCGCTTTACTGGTCAAGCGTTTAGCGCTCTACTGGTCAAGCGTTTAGCGCTCTACTGGTCAAACGTTTAGGACTTTACTGGTCAAGCGTTTGGCGCTTTACTGGTCAAGCGTTTAGCACTTTACTGGTCAAGCATTTAGCGCTTTACTGGTCAAGCGTTTAGCACTTCACTGGTCAAGCGTTTAGCACTTTACTGGCCAAGCGTTTAGCACTGTTTATACAACCCGTGGGAGCAGCTACGAGTGTAGCTACTTTCACGTATCTGATGTTGTACATAACAAAAAACAGTAGACTGTCTGAGAAATTTGAAAATAGTTTGCTTCCTCTCACGTTTTCTTCAGCAAGCCTCCTATCATGAAGGTCACGGCAGAGTATGCGTTAGGCGCACTATTCTGCGATGTGCGTCATCGTCAATGCACTTACGATCGTCCGCGTTATTTGGGGCGTGATCAGCTGTAACGCGAATGATTGAGACATGTGGGCTAGACAGAGGACAGTGCTGCCGGTCAGAACCGTGTCTGCTACCAACAAATGTTGGTACCAGACATGGTTCTGGTCGAACCAGTTCACCGTCTATCCCGTAGTTCAGACAATGTACTTCCTCATCTCTTTTTAACAAAGCATTTATCAATCATTGTTGCTTTACAAAATCACTTTGTGTGGTGGTCATACATTTCCAAGTGTATGACCACCACACATAGACACTAGGACGAATCCCCTCAAAAGGGGGTGGTCAGGCACTGCAAGACGCTTCTCACAACTAAGTGCAACCCATAAAATAAATCGCAAAAACACATTTACTTGAGTGTTCACTATAATGCTTCGTTCTGATTAGCATTTCTAAACTTGGAAAAAAACAATCAACCGGTGTTCACACGGCGTCTATAAACGTCTGCAGAACTGGCCTGACGAGGCTGTACCGCATGGAGAACCGACGGCAACTGGTGCCGGGACATGACCGCATTAAGTGTCGACGAGTACCGCAGCCCGCGGGACAATTGCCGAAGTTGGCACTAAAGCGAGGCAATGCATGTATTGTAGTTGTTTGCGGGACTATTGCTGAAGTTGGCACTAAAGCGAGGCAATGCATGTATTGTAGTTGTTTGCGGGACTATTGCCGAAGTTGGCACTAAAGCGAGGCAATGCATGTATTGTAGTTGTTTGCTGGACTATTGCCGAAGTTGGCACTAAAGCGAGGCAATGCATGTATTGTAGTTGTTTGCTGGACTATTGCC
>SDVV010001268.1:0-26293 GCA_016164225.1 Gammarus roeselii
TTATGTATGCATGATGCGCCCATGACGCTGTCACCAAATATGCAAAGGGATTACTTTCTACCTGCAAAACCCCTGAGACGAAGGCACGCTCAACGGTACCTGTTTAGGCGAGGCTGCCACCTGTTTTAAACGAGGATGAAATCAGTGTCCACCTTGCGATCACACGCAGGCACTCTTTGCTTCCGTTCACGCTACTTCCTCAGTAACACCTCAGTAACCGTCACGAAAGGCTTCTGCGGTCAATCCATCTCCCTAGGTGCGATAATTAATGCAACGTTTTACATATTTTATTGTTGTAGCAGTGTCATGATACATGTTATTGTAGATGGATATATATTGTGTGAATAGTATTTTATATGTTTCCATGCTAATAAAAACGTATTTATTCTATGTTATGGGCCAGTCATGGCCCCCTGTCAGTATTGTGGTGTTCTCACATGGTCATACATGTTGGTTGGTAAGAGCCACTGCCTCCCCCAACTGGTCCGAGTGGCAAACATGTTTCATCTGATTTCTCGCGCGTTAGATTATGTTATGCTGTGATTTATTCAGGGATCGTTTACCAGTGCTGCTCTGATATGTTGGTGTTACCGTGTGTTACAATGAATCTCAGAATGCATCTATCTCATCCTCCTTCTCTTCAATTTTCAATAATTTGTTTTTAAGAAAGGATTTTGGCATTTTATCCAGGAACGTTTGAATGATTGCATTGACATCCGGGGTTCTCTAAGTCTTATTTACAAATAAACTTCTTTGGAGATCAAGTACGTGAAAACGACTTTGGACAATGGGATGACTATCAAACCTATTCGATTCAAATATAAGTGTTGTGTTGGTTTTAAGATAGTGAAGCAAACCTGGGGATAGTGTCTTAGCAGTGGGCGGTAATGAGGCTGCATATATTGCTGCAATATCGTCATTAAGTGGGTCCTTTAGTTTGATCGGTTCCGGTGTGGGCTCTGTAGTTATGCTATTGCGATAGAGGCCGTTGATAAAATTCCATAATTTTAGTGTTATTTCAGGTGAAGTATTCAAATCTAGCATCTCTTCCCCACGCCTACTCAATCTTTGACTGTGATACGTACTGCTATGTTCTGCTATTTCTGGCCCTGTTGTGACAGATATGGGTGTAGCACTACCGACAATATGATTTGTTGTAGACTTGTCCTACTATGACTATGGAACTAGGTAGTTAACTAATTCATCCATGGATTATTTTTGTCAAAAAACTGGCTGCTGTGGGTAATAGGAAATTTAACAGAAACCCTCCACGCACGGTTGATAATGTTTTCCTTTTGGCCTCGGAAGATTTACTCTCGGACGATTTACAGCCTAATTGGTTTATTACAGAGTTGAATTTATTTACCCGCGACTTGGTAAGTTTATCACGGGCCAATTTTCAGCTTTCTGTATTTTTAAATAACTCGCAAATGATTTTAAATTCTTCATCACATAAATGTTTGACGAGTTGACTACGTTCGGATGATTTTAGTTGATTTATTTTATTATAAAAGTTCAATTTACATTTCAAAGTACGTTTATCACACATCACGATACGACGTTTCCTTCATTAATTCACGTAGGCTTGCTGTCTGGATAATCCGTATATATCACGTAGATTTGCTTGCTTCTTCGTTCAATTCGGGTGTTCGATACCTTGATGGTTTAAATATCAGGTTTGTCACACTGAACTAGTTCCTGCCTATAGGTAAAACCTTTGATGGGTTCATCAGTATCGAGTGGTGTTATTTCATAAGGTCTGAGGGTAATGTTTTTGATTAACACGTTAAATACGAAACACTTCCTTCGTGAAATTTGGTTCGTGTCCTCGCCTAAATGTCTTGAGACTGGGATCACTGCACTGTAAGCGTACGTACGCTCCCACCTTAAGTTGTGTACTGGGCACTTTAATTCTTTTACGTCGTATTTTATACATTTAAACCAGCAAAGCCTGAATTTGCTTCGGATCGTTCAACAAATAAACGTCAGATGGGTTCCGTTTCATTAATGACGAAAGTGGTGTCATATTGTAAGTCGTTGCAAGTGCCTGCAAATTATTTATAAAGCGTTCAATCTTTTTTGCATGCAAAAATTTTCCAACTTAAGTTTTATAGTCCGTATAACGCGTTCTGCTGGGGATGCTTCGATGATCTTGTTGTATGTGTATTAAATGGAAATGTTTTGCTAGCTAAATATGCTTTAATGTTTCTATTCGTAAATTCGCGGCCCTGATCTGAACAAATCCGAGTTGTTGACCATACTAATTCACTGAATATTTTGTCAAATGCTACAATCACATTTTTTTTTGTAATAGCTTGCAATGGTTGTACACACAGATATTTGCTGTATATATCAATGACAATCAATAAATATCTGATTCCGTCATTTTTAGATGCATAATCTTTCACATAGGCAATATCTGCACAGAGAATCGATCCAGGTCACGCAGCTGTGAACATACGTCTGCTAAATTTCAAGGGAGCTTGTTTAAATCGTGTGAATGTTTCTGATGCTTGTTGAAATTTTTTAACATCGCGTCTTGTTGTAGACGAACATATATTCGTATAGCTTTGATGTAGGGCCTTAACGCTAGAGTACGACAAAACAGCCTCCGGATTGTAATAGATACTCTCCATTTTAATTCACTACTAATCTCTAATCTGGCATACGTTATATTTTATAGTGGCAACACTTGTTCAAATTGATGTCCTGCAATTTGTGCCTTAATCAAGAGTCTTGAAGAACTTGGATTTGTGAAATCAACCAAGATATGACCGTATGGTTCTTGTTCCACATGTAGCTTGTACAATGAGATGAACGATTCAATCTTATCTTTTGCGAGAAATGTTTTGCCGAAATAACTTAATTGATTGATATCGCGCATGCGCAGGATAAGAAAGTGTGTGGTATTCAAAGATATTGTGCAATGGAATGGATTTGAGTGAATAAGTGATTGGTTCAAATATATCGCACTGATATTTGCGTGCCTCCCCGACAAAACATAGATGTAATAATACGAAGAGACGCTGATTCCATCATGAAGTCATCGTACACATCAAGTAGTTTACGTGTAGTTTTTTTCGCTATTGGATTGAATGCGAGTTTTCCTGCGTGTATTTTTTATTTTTCATGTTTCCTTACAGGAAATTGCTCTGATCCTGAAACGACGACCTCATCGAAACTATCAATGTCTTTACTAATTATTTTTCCCGCATGGACGCTCATCCCGCTAGATGAGAACCCGCTCACAAACAATCGTGCGGGTATGGGGAAGAGGTTGATGCCCGCAAACCGAACAGTCTCCATCTCTCCCAAAAGGCAATACCAAACTATATATTTTTCAATGAACCTTCAATTTATATATATATATATTTTCTGACATTAATGGTACTATTTTTCAATGAACATTTAATTTATTTATTCTTTTTCTCTCCTTGCAGATGGACTTCATCAAGGATATGCTAAAGTCGAGGACCCGTTCTGCATCATTAGTTAATTGCTTACATCTCTAATGTTAGATCACATAATATTGTTCCCACATCACATTATATTGTTCCCGTATGTTTTTTTCCAGCAAATGATTTGACCTATTATCATTTCTCAACAGATCATGGTAACATATCGACGGGGGAGTGAACCAGATCAATCCGGATCTTCAGGGATGATAAGGTATGTTTGACGAAAAATGTCGATAGATTTTTTTTTGGATACTGTAATCAATTTTTCCATATTAGAGCATAATCAGTTTTATATATTTTTTATAAAAACATAAATTTTTCATGTGCAGAATGATTCAGCACCCTCCAGCGAATCATCCGTATCTGGGCTGTCCGATGTCCAGTCTTCGCCCAAGCTACCAGCGTCATCCGCTGCCTGTACCTCACTGGCCGCAACCTCGACAACCGTTGCAGAGACCACCGATGCAGGCACAAGCATACGCGCAACATAATCGAGCTTATCATCCATCAGGAGCCTTTTACCAAATTGGGCATATACAAAGGTTGGTATATATTTTTTATTTAATAACTATTACATCTTCCTTATCATCTTCACCATAGGTTGGTCTGTCTAATACGTTAGGGGCTCGTCTTCCGAGATTAGCTCAAGTGAGTGATTACGCTATAGCATCATAACCACGTGACTGAGAAAGTCAGGACTTAGTACAATTCTGGACTTGTGCAGATTGATTTAATGTCTCCAAGCGATACACACTATAAATCTGTCTTATTAAAAGTCGTATTCAAAAATATTGAATATTGGTAGATTCGTTGACAAAAAAAATTCAGTTCCAATGAATGCAGGATCGATCATCAACTTATTGGTCTTGTTGAGGAGTAGTCTTGACGGTAAACAGATTACGTATCCAACGTGTCAGTGGCATCCCACCGATGCAGACAAGCAAACATATTACAACATGTATCGCTTACTAATGTATAAAAAGGCGTGTGCTGCAGCCCAGACATTATTTGTACTTATGATCTCGTCGACGACACACCTTCCTCGAAAATTTGAGTGATTCTAACATGTATGTATTTTTTGTTTTATTGTGAAGATATCTTTGCTATTTGTGTATTGCTTTAAAAACAGGTCCGTCATTTGTCAATATACAATGTAGTGTTTTTATTATTGTTAAATGAATTTAAAACGATATGGTAATGGCAGATGCGCCATTGTTGAAGGATGCAGGGACTGTCATGTGCCCTAGCGCAAGCCCCGCAATGTCCGCAAGTCCTAGCGCAAGCTCGCAATCCGATGGTAGCTCCCTTCCGTCATCGGAACAATGCGGAGTTCAGTCTACTGCTCCAGAACTACCCGGAGGTCAGGCTACTGTTGGTATAGATCCATTCGTCACTCAGTCTACGACTGCCTTGGCAATGTCTCCTGTTGAGCTATCTACTTATGATCAATTCGTCGCTCAGTCTACTGCTCTGGAACTACCCGGAGTTCAGTCTCAGCCAGATCGATACTCAGCCTACTGATGCCTTGGTAGCGTCTCCTGTTGGATTTTTCGTCGCTACTGATGATTCGGATCCTTTGGGTGAGGCTGTATTTCACTCACCAACCTCTGGAAGTATTTTGGACCATCACTTTGTCACCTCGACATTTATTCCATACAATGAACATGTCAACATATCGGCCATGATAACATTGGGATGCAAAGAATTAGTTAAACACGTAGCAACTAAATTAAGAACATTCCAAAGACTCCACTGCACAGTGAAAGGCAAAATGAGGAAAACAATGGAGGATACATCTTTAAATGACAAGGACTGGGTATTAAACACAATTGCGGTTCAGCTGACAAAACTAGTGGTTTTAAGTGAGTTGATTGAGGATCTCGTTGTAAATTTACTAAATAAATTAGAAAAACAGGAGAGAGAAGGTAGTGGCTGGAGCATTGATGCAGTAACCGCTGTTGAGCTGAAATTCTACAAGACAGGGGCTAAAGGAACAAAATGCCTTTGCGACTATGTTCCCTGGTCCAAAAATTGTCCGGGCAGGCACCATATAGTCAATATCAAGACAAAAAAGAATAATTGTGTATTGACAAGCATGATTGTCCATTTCCATTTACCTGAAAATACACACCTCTCAATTGATAGACGACAGTCAGAGCGTACTTACCATCCGGACAAAAACGCATACTTTAAGTTTCCTTAACGTACATCGAACACACCTGCGGCTTTAGAAGATTTACCAAACAGAGAAAGGGTCTGTGATGTTAACATTAGACTGTACCAGCTCACAAAAGAGAAGGAAGGTTATGGTCTGGTCAGTGTTTACAGAAGCAGTTTCGAGGCCAGTGAGGAGCACACAATCCACATTGAGCAAATTTTGGATGCATTCATGACGCTCTCATTCCAAGTTTCACTACATTTATGCGAACATTTAGACATACGAGTTGTAGAGACAACTTCTTTAGTCCCTTCTGCATGCATGGCATGCACGGAAGCAAAAAAGCTGGACACGTAAAATTGTGTTCGTCCACGTCAGGCTTGAAAAACATCATTATGCCTGAAGAAGGCGAAATGTATCAATTCTCACCCATCCACGTAACAATGAAACCTCCTGTTGTTTGTTATTATGACTGTGAATCTATGTTAGAGCCAACCCAAGAGGGGAAACATGTAGTCAACATACACAAGTCATGCATGTACAGTTATACTCTTGTGAATAAAGACGGGAAAGTTGTAAAGCACAAAGTAGTCGATTCGACTACAGTTCCCCTTGAGGAGATAGAGACACATCTTGTTAGGAATATGTTGCTGGATTATTATGAATACATGTCAACATTACCATTGTTCCCCGAACCCGTCCTCACCAAACAAGACGTAAATAAAAAAATATTGCGGAAGCAAAACAAGTGAATGCTGCGGGGATGCATTTAGAGAACGTGGTAAAAGGCGAGTTCGTCATCATAATCATTACGTCGAGGGGGTCTTCGGCCTCAACAAAGAAGTGATAACAGGAAATTTTATAGCTCCTCTATGTCGAACTGTAACATAAGAATAACGGAGAGAAAGCGTCATAAGCCATGTATTGCTCTCAATGCATCGGCCTACGGAATGCGCTTCATACTGAGAGGATTGGACGGCAATTTTTTTTCCAAAAAAAACGTATTGCCAAAACAATCAGATAGAATGTTCAGCATCTCTGTCGCCTTGAACGATGCCACGAGCAAGTACGGTGTCAAATTCATCGACTCGTTCTCGTTCCTAAACTTAAGTTTAGACAGTCTTGCCAAAAATCTTTAAGATAGTAGTCATGACATGCTGCTCCTCAAATCCCATCTCACAAGTCTCGGGGACACTGACAAGGTTCTAGACCTCACCACTCGAAAAGGACATTTCTGCTACGAAGCCATCACATATTCTGTGCTAGACCAAACTGACATCCCGTCGCAACAAGCCTTCTACAGTCAATTTCGAGGCAAAGTAATATCGGACTCTGATTATGCTGAAGTGCTTGAAATGTGGCATGTAGTAAGCTGAAAGACTTTGCATGACTACATGATCATATACCTGCTCATCGACACGCTGCTGCTGGCCGAAGTCTTCCAAAAGTTTTGGGAGACCATGACACGCGTCTATACCCTGGACCCCGTCCATTTTGTGAGCGTCCCTGGCTTTGCAATGCAAGCTGCCCTTTACGAAGAAAAGATTGAACTGGCGCAGGTCAAAGATATCAATCTCCTGCACTTGATTGTCAAAAATACACGAGGCGGATTCGTGTCGTTGATGAAAGGTCCTGCCAAAATGAACAATCCCCGATGCAAAGAATACCCGTGTCTTCAGCAGCAATGAGGGACTTTAATAGTCTTTATGGTGGATGCTTGAACGAATCCCTCATCATTTGCAAAACCCTCGAGCTCACACGTGAAGAAACTCAAGCATTCGATTTGGTAAACACAGATTGCTCTGGCGAGTACACGTACATTGTCTGCGTCGATGCCCAAATCGGCGATGAAGTTGCACGAAAAACAGATGAGCTACCGCTACTGCTACATCACAAAGAGGTTACCTAGGGCGATGTTTTGCCCTACACAAAAAAATCTCTTGGCTGGCTCGGAACATCTCAAAAACCGAACAAGAGCAGATCGAAAGCTACTTGCTAGTCATCTACCTCAAACTGACTACCTCGTGGCCCTGGAACTTCTTCAAGTTCTTCTCAGGCAAGGACTGGAAGCTAACAAGGTTCATCGAATTTTTCGCATATAACAGGAGCCCATCTTTAAATCGTTCATCATGAAAAATATTTAGAAAAGTCAGGAGTCTACGAACTCTTTCGGAAAGTCCCTGTACAAACTACTGTCAAATAGTATATACGGCAAACTATTGTTTAACCCGCTCAACAGAAATCTAGAGGCAAAGGTCGTGTGCACCCCCAACGAGTTCCGAAAACACGCTGCCAACCCGCTTATGAAAAACTGCTACGCTAACGGACCCGAAACAGTCATCATGATCCTCAAGCAAAAAAAAATCCGAATGGTTCATCCACTCCAAGTTGGATTCTACGTGCTTGAAAAAGCTAAAGCAAAAGTCAACAGCTTCTTCTATGACACACTAAAATCACGCTACGGTGACAACGTCTCGCTCATCTGCTCGGACACTGACTCCTTGCTGATCCAGTTCAAGGCGTGGCCACACATTGAGGCGGAAATGCGACAAGCTCCTCTGGCTGAATACATGGATTTCTCCAACTACACCTAAAATCATTATTTTTTCGATGAATCCAAGAATGGACAGCTGGGGCTACTAAAAAGCGAAACAGCTGATGACTACCCGAATGAAATCGTCTGCTTACAACCCAAGTGTTTTCAGCATGTTGCTCGAGTCTGACGCCACAAAATCGGCTGCTAAAGTTGTCAATTACCAGACACAAGCCAAAATGAAGCATGAACAATACAGAGACATTAATAACCAGATAACCTACACACACTTCGAGCTCATACACAACATTCGTGCGTAAGCATGCCAGCTTCAAACTGTATGTACTATTAAAAATTGCCTCAGTAAATTTGGAAACGAACGTTACTATATCGACGCGTTTACCACTCTTGCCTATGGCCACCCGGACATCCCCCAAAAATCCAATGAAGTTGAAGCTACCATCACTAGAAAGAGTAAGCGATGTCTCTTGGGTGATCATGTCGACGAAGAAATGGATTTTACATGGAAGAGACGCGAGCCTGGTGAGACCGTCTTTGGCGATTACACTCGCGATGAAAGCACCTCCACGTCTTCAGGATTTATTCTCTAAATATTCCTTGTATGTAAATATGTATCTAAAAAAATATAAAATTGTTCGATGGATCTAGTAATAAGAGTATATATTGATGTCTACAAGCGGCTTGTTGTCAGTATGACGTAGGACCCAGTGCAGGATGCTGAAACCGGAGGACTTTTTTGTCTACGTCTCATCCCTAGGCAGTAGACAATTGTACCAAAACAATACCTCATCAAGTTTTACTAAAAATATTCATCCAGGAATACAGCTACAGGGAGAGTGGAGCGTAGGACTTGTAGAAGTATTCTATAATAACTGGTTCAGATAAAAAAAAGCATGATACACAATACAACATTGTAATCTACATAAACTAATTGAATGCTGAAAATGGACGAATCGGGCATGAAAAAGCATGTTTATTCCTAGCGAGAATATCTCAGGCAAAAAATTGCGAAATTAGATCTCCGAGCTGGAAATCAATAACAGAAAAAGTCTGTTAAGAAAACAAATCGTTAGAGATGAAGGAAAATTGTTTGAATATGAAAAGGCGACACGACGCATAAAGTTCAATGCCTTTATTCTACAAAACATGTCGCAACACAAATATACTGAAGCCATGGGGAATCAGTACTTTGTTGGAGATAGATCGGCTGGTTTAATGGGTGGAGCGATATGTAAATATAATGTCGGTGAAGGTGGCGTAAGCGAAAAAATGTCCTTCATGAACGATAATGTACGCTACATAAACGCTTACTCTGATATAATTTCACGCAGTTTTATGGGCGACAAGTAGGTCAATATTCTTTATATTATTCCTATTAATAACTCTTATTCATTTACACGTGCCTATGTCATGTATGAAAAATTACAGCGTAGTCATATCTATTCCATTTCCATCGATCTACGAGATGGTGTTGGAGGTAACATCCCGTTCTAGGATGGTGGATCGAGCCTATGCGTATTGCATTTTAAAAGAAGCTAGAGCCTTATAAATATATTGCTGGATATAAAAAAGGTCATTTGATATCTAGCAACCATGAGGGGGGTATATGCATATCCATCTTACAAGCATACAAAGTATTTTACGTGAAACGTGACAAAATACGTGGTGGAAAGTTACATGATATTCACAGATTCGCAAGTCCGATACCGTACCAGAGGGGTAGCGAATTCTTCTCAACCATGGCCAGTCATGTAAGACGCACATTGCCTTTTCTACGAAAAATATTATTTCCTGCAGCTGCCGATATAGCTCGAAACATGGCACACGATTACTCGGAGCAGAAAGATATTCGGAAATCAACAGGGGAACATGGGATTGCTATACTCAAGAATGTTCTAAAAAAAGCCATGGTTGGAGGTAGGATAACAGGAAAAGTAACGAAAAATCGTAAATCGAAGAAGAACCTCGGAAATAAGATAGACTCATGTCGTCGATTAGTTAATTTCGAATAAATACCACTGTTCATGTACCAATGACGTTAGTTTCGGGTGAGGTTCTAAACCGACAACATGCTTGGTGGATCATCTCTCAACATGACGGGGCTAGAAGCCCCTACTGAAAACTATAAAATGGGAGTGATTGATATGTTTCCCTCAATCAACAAAAAATCTTAAAATTGAATCAAGTATCGAATCGAAATTTGAAAGAAATTATCTAGGTACAAACAGCAGTCTGTATGATGATAGAATTGCCTATTTCTTTATAGAATTTCATATTCCATGATTGGAAAATGAAATGGTCGACTTGAGCTCGTTAACTGCAGAAGTAAAAATTCGTGTTAGAAATGCAGATGGAAGCGCATTGGCCGCCGCTGCAGATGGAACACTCGTTGACGGATTCGTTCATCGTACAGTATGTTCCAAAGTCACTCTCTATTCCTAAATGGTGTTTAGTGTAAAGGAAACAGTTATACAAGACTACTAAACAATCTCAACACCAATACATCCATGATGAGTTACGATTTAAATAATAAAAGGTTGAATATGATGTATAAATCATTTCAAACACCTATTCCTGCTACCATCGTCGCGGCGCATTTTGCTAATCAAAACGAAAATGAGACTTGGATTCAAGAAAGGTTATGTCATGGTATACACATGATGGGACCACTAAACTTTGATGTTTCCGGTAGCAATAGTTATCAATTGGATAGTGTCAGCGTATATATTCGTTTGGAGCTGACAAAACGTAGTAGCAACACATGACAATGAACAATACATCTATTTTGTTGATTAAAGCAAATTATGGTGCAGAAAAGCTGTGCTATACCCTGCAGCTTTGCATGCTCTAAATAAAGCGCTCACAAAAAACCATGACATGATTGAATACATGTTCGATCGACCTCTTGTCAAAACAATCGTGTTTCCTACCGGTCAAAACTCCATCTCCACTGATTCTCCCTTCAAAGGGGATGTTTCACATAAATTAACCCTGTTTCTCATTGATCAAGCGGTACATAACGGAGCATATAATCACAATCCAAATTACTTCCAGCATAATGATATCACAAACGTTATCGTCGATGTAAACGGAAATTTCGTTACCAACATTAGATCTTCGTTTCCCACAGTGTGCCCAAGCATACCATCAAACCCTTTTGGCTCAAGGAAGGCACAACAACACTCATCTCATCAAATGACAAAATTTCCCTGCAGGAAGAACTATATTTGTTGTAAACACAAGAACCACAGGCTCTGAAGATTTCATTAACCTAGAAAACGAGCAAACGTACGTATAACAGTGAATTGTGAAAATCCACCCACTACGAATCAGATCTTGTTCCTGGTAGGTTGTACACTCGGTGTCATCCAAATAAATTCGGCAAAAAGGGTATTCCCAACCATCTACAGTAATCATGGATAATAATCCAATTGACCACATATCCATGAGCGATCCAATTATGAAACGCGCCTGTAAAGGGTGTTTTGCTGAAAACAAAGTGTTCATGCATCAAATGAACGGCTACATGATTGTTAACAGCAAAAGCGATCCTGATAAAATGAGTCATTGCATACTAATATTCAAAAACTGCATTAAACAATACTTTTTTGGTTCGTTTGGGTTTAATCTAAAAATATATGGAGGAAATATAGCTTCGTATTATAATATTCATGAAAAAATTTAGTTTGTCGTACAGAAACCAATTCAAAGTGATCAATCATTGATCTGTGGAGCTTACTGCATCTACTTTGCCTATTATTTATGTCAAAATATACCTGTCAAAAAGATAATCGAGCGGTTCTCCAACAGCGAACGACGTAGAAATGATACCAAGGTTGAAAAATTCATCATGAACGTATCCGGAAATCAACATTCGTGCAAGAGGAATATGTGTGGAGTATTAACCTATAATACAGCATATAAATTTTTACGTACCCGTAATTATCAATAAAAATTATCCTATAAATGTATGTTGTCAATATCCTAAAAGAACTCTGAGGACCCATCATTGAAAATGCATATATGCAACATGACATGCAACGAAGTTGCAATGCAATATACCCAAGCATTGAAATGCTAATACCCTTATGTAAATATATAAGCTGTCCGTCTGTCCGGTTGCTATAACCAGTTCCTTCGCGCTGCCAGTTTACGCGCCGACCGCCTTTCGCCCGCTGTCTCAAGGTTGCATGCAATGCCGCGGTGAAATGGAATGCGCAAATCCCTGTAGACCGGACAAATTCCTTCATTCGTACCGTTATACTCTACTCACAAATAAAACTTGGAAAAGTCGGGTGCTAACTCGACATACACCACCGTCCATTACCAATTTTCCGCCTACGCAGGAAACATTCTGATCTATGCCAGCAAGTGAAGCAGAAATTGTCTATGCCATTTATCCGTTCGAAGAAAACAAACCCGTGTGAGTATGATGGCATGAAGATTCAGTACCTAAAAGACGGGTTGTTAATAATTCTGCCGTACCTCAAGCATTTCATCAACACATCTATAACAACAAACCCTTTCTTCAAAAGATCAAACGGGCCCTCATTTGAGTAGCCCATAATGAAGGGGAGAAGAATGAACCCTCAAATCAAAGAACCATGTGTGCTATACCATTAACTTCTTAAGCCTTGATTATGATTGTCTCACATCAACTCCTAGACATCTTGAAAAATTATAAAACTCTTTAAGAAAAGTCATTATTCATAAACGCGTAGAACATCCACTGAAGACCATCTATCAAAACTTTCGAACACGTCAATAAAGCAATTGACCAAAACTTTCTATCAATACTCGCCCCGTTGGACCTCTATAACGCATTTGATAATGCACACCCCAACACCTTAATGAAAAAAACATTCGCAACTGAATATTCAAACTTCCTGGTTTGAAAGCTACCTCAGTGATCAGTCCCAATTAGTTATGATGCACAGGTAAATTATTTGTCCTTCAGGACCTGTTATCATTGATGTCCCTTAGAGACCGGTTTCCGTATCTGTGCCGTTCGCACTGTTTGTAAATGGCATCATTTCTGTTCAATATATGCTGATGATATGCCGGGTCCAAAATAGCCGTGCCCTAACGAGCTGTTACAACTTACCGTGCCACAACTCGCCCGCTCTCCCCCTAATCGCCGTGCGCCAAGCAGCATTCCCGCTACTCGAAGTACCACAACTTGCCTGTTTCTACTTCCTGTGCACAAAATTTTCCGTACCACAACCCGCTGCATCAATGTTCATAAAATCCGATCTCGCCGTGCCTATACTCGCCTTGTCCCAATTCGCTGTACTCCAACTTACCCTACCGCAACCTGCTCTGACTCAACTCGCACAACGTGGCCTGTTCCAAATCGTTCTGCTCCAACTCTGCCCAAACTCGTCGTTCCTTTACTCGCTGTATCCTAACTCAACATGTCTGAACTCAACGTGTACCAACTAACTATGTTTGACCTCACCGTGTTTGAACTCACGGTGACACAATTTACCATGTCCCACTCACCGTGCTCCTATTCACTAAACTTCCTCAACTCGCTGTGCCCAATTCACCATGCCCCAACTCGCTACTCCCAACTGGCCGTGGCAAAACACTCCCTAGTCGAATTCGTCCTACTACAACCCGCTGTGCCCAACTCGCCTTGTCCCGACTTGTCATGTCGCAATCAGCCGTGTCCCAAATCGTCGTATCCAATCTCGGTGGGGTCCAACTCGCTTTGCCCAATCTCACGCTGCTCCAACTCGCAGTGTTTCAACTTGTCGTGCTCCCCCTAATCGGGTTCAAGCCCGCCTTATCATACCTCACCGTGCCCCGATTGACCGTGCCCCAACCGGACTTGCTCCAACATAGCCGTGCCTTAATTCACCGTGTCCAAAATTGCCGTTTTCAACTCACCGTGCCCTTACTTGCCGCGTCCCAGATCACCGTGTGTAAACTCACTTTGTCCCAATTCGCCGTGCCACAACTCGCCATACTCCAAGTCGGCGTGCCACAACTCAGGCAAGGCTCTCGTGCCCGAGGGCCATAAAGCGGGCTCGGCTCCAAAAAGACGAGAGTCTGGTCCTCTTCGGCTACGCTAGCAAAGTCTTCCTATAAATGGAACCAACCTCAGAAATCCTAGTCGTAAGACTACTGGTTTGAACGGAACATGTTCGTATGAAGAAGGAATAATTTTCGTTGAGAAAAATATGCATGCTCATTTAAATCAACACAGCCAACCCATTATAAGCCATGGAAAGTTTACTGGTGCATTACCCATAATATATCATTGCCAGTAAGTGAAGCCCTAAAACTGGATTTTTTATGTGCATTTCTCATAACGGTTTATTTCAAAATCAATGTAATAGGTCTCTTCCTAAGCGCATTACACTGCATATGGGAGGAGGAAACTGGTTGTTGCCGGAGGGTTTTACAATACGTTATGAAACACTCCGCTCGGTTTCCAGAGCTCAGCATAAACCGTATGAAGCCTGCAACCTGGGTTATTTTATAATTTTTGCATAACTCATTGATTTCAAACTATAATGCTTAGGCTTTCAAAACATCAGCCTAGTTCATGTCATGTAGCAAAATGATTGGCCCAATGACAGACTTTTCAAGTCGTCTTCGCGCATTTCATTACACACGTATAGAAGCGAAAGAAAAACCGTTGATTTTCAATCAAAGAGCATGAAACAAACTATCAATTTTCAACGAGTAATATTCAATTGTTAACTGAACTTCAGCTCGGTATTATATTTGAACGAAGCTGTTAAATCAATTAAGTTGATGGCTTTCCTGAATTAGTCAGTACATGGCAGCGTAAGATCATTTAATGTATGTTTCTCTATTCCATTGTGTGACACAAATTAAATAGGATTACTACAAAAAAAAATCCACAAATTCGAAATGCAGAGAATTTCTAATTATTTTGGTCGTACAGTAATAATTGCAAAAAAGTTTTGCTTCCATATAATATTTATTTGCTGCTCTCATATGCATGAAAGAATTGTTATTTGTATTATATACTTCTCATCAGGGTGATTTTTTTTATGGAACATATTTCAACGTATCATTTAAATTTTAAATCATGTAGTGCAGCATATGATGATAAACGATCATATAACACACCCACCAACATTGTTGGAAATCAGTCATCAATTTACGAGTGGCCACCGGCAACATGCGTCGCCGGATTCCGCTTGTAATCCCAACCTCACTCGCTGCGGCGTACCTGTTAACGAGCAGTTTGCTACGATTATCCTCAACCATCGCCGCAGTTCTGTTAGCGTCGCAATTCATAGGAATTATCGAAAGTTACACTACTTTGACTTCAGGAACTTTTCATTGACGAATTGAAAATTCGAAAAAATTAGAATTCAACTTAACTATGAACGAGCTAAACCGCCGGAAGGATGGAAATTAGACCAAAATTATACTATTATATTCATTAGTTGAGTTTTATAAGTTATGCATCGCCGCCCTTCACGGGTATAATAATACAAATATGTTGGTATCATACAGCTGTCCCTACGAGGAGAAACAGCTAACATCTTATGCGTATTTTCAAAAGTGTAATATCCCTGTCATCGTGATGTTATATAGAAATAGATAAACATCGTAGACAATGATGCTTTTTCAAAACATTGTTGTCATTTTATTAATCGTAGTACAAAATCAACTGTTTGAAACAGTAGATATTTACATTAATTTTATATAACTGTCTACAGGAGTAAATTTCTAAAATTACATTACTCGTCCTGAACCCAATTATTTGCCATCATATCGCCTCATTCAAGAAGCTAAAAATACAAAAAAAAAATCCGTATTGTGCATAATAATTCTTTGTTTTAGCGTGTGAGTTGGGTGAAGAGTTGCAAGAAAGCAATTGGGGACAGTGCTCCAAATTTAGCAACTACAATCTCCGTCTTGTGTTACCATTTAATTTTGAGTTCATGAGGAAACTATGGAAAAATCATGTAACCGTCACAATGCTAAATTATCGTAAATACCATTTAATCGTAATCATATATATGTAAATTGTAAACATTACGCATGAAGCTACGTTTTATAGTGTTCTAAAATAGATTAAAGCGCTTATCGTCTGGTTTCGTTCAGTTATTCCTGATGTAAAATTGTCAAGCAGATTCACGCGTACGATGTTCTTATAATCTAAAGTAGTGTTAGACCGAATGTCAATTTTTGACGTCCGCAAATTCGGATGTGAAAGCGGAATTGCAATTTTTTGAAGAAAAAAATGCATCAATTGAAGATATCATACTTGAATATGACATTGATTGTCCAATTAAACTTAAACATCCACCCCTATCAAGGTTACTTGCTTGCGTGATAGGATCTGATGCACATGAGTGCACGTAATGGATTTTAACCAAATGATTACAACATTGTTTGAGACCTTGTACCAGGCCTGTGCTCGGAATTGGTATCCATTAACCCGAAATTATTTCATGGTTTCAAGTATCACTGGGTTCTTGCCACCGAAGGTAAGGAATCTGTGATGCACAAACTGATCATATAATCAATTTTAGATTTGTCGCAAGCTTTCGACAACTTGTTAACTTAAGTTTCCGTATGCTGAATAACAAAGGAAATATTTGAGAGGTATTTCAGGAGTGTTGCTGAGGAATATGATTAGAGATAACGGTGTTCGTATTAGTATGGAGGATTGGAAGAAGTTGGAGGACAATGTAGATACACGTGTTCTGCGAAATTTCTGACTCACAGTGAGGTTGAAATAATGGGATATTATGACAAAGTTGTTATGAAAGCGGAGGTGCGGAGGCAAATGCTTATACAAAATCGAAGTTTGGGTAACTGTATTTCGTAAAGCAGACTTTAGGGAAAAAGAAAACATTGTGCAAGTGCGCTGACATTAATGCGCTTTTTTATACTCTTAGCATCTCGTTGAAAAGAGGGTTGGTTGCCCGGTCATGCACCATGAGGCTACTGCTCGGAATTGGTGTCAACTTTCTCGAAATTAATTCGTGGCTTCATGTATCAAATTATTCTTACCACCGAAATTAAGGAATCTGCAAATGTACCAGCAATGCCAACTAAGCATATAATTAATTTATCAATTAGTTATCGTTATCATCGATTTAAATCTTTTATTACAAATATTTGATCAAGCTCAGTGCGTGTATAGAAATACTGAAGTTATTTTTGTTCATTGTGAATTTGATATGTTAGTTAGATTCGTTCAGGTTATGATTTTGTTTCTGTTATAGAGTGTGGGGGATGATTGTGAAGTTGGCTTACAGCCGGCCCCACTTCCAGTTGGGGGAGGAGGCTGTGTCTGCATTTGTAGCAAAGAGCTGCAAAATATGTTCTATTTTATTCAACTGAGATTAATATTGAAATATTGTTAGAAACAATCTCCAACTCATGTGATCTTGTGATTTCCATCAATATTGATCGAGAAAATCACAGTTAACAATGTGACCTAACCTTGTCTACATGATTACAAAATTTGAGTCATTATGACGATCTGATCATTTTGAAAAAAAAAGATAATGGAAACTATTCTGTGTGATGATACATCATCCCCTGCGTTTTACATGACGTTAAATAAATGAGAATTTTGTTACTATTGTATTACATTCTCGTGTAATATCTGCCTCCTCCACATGCAAATTCAAATTCGAAGTCAGCATAATGTCAAATTGTCAAATTGCCGATGCACTAAACTCGTACGATTAGATAATTTAAAAAAAAATGTTGATATGAATATTTACAACGGAGGAGTATTAACACCAACGAGTCATAACACGGAAGTCGATCGCACAGGAACGCCATAATACGGAAAACATACAAAGGAGGCGTTTTTACACGAAAGCACCATAACACTGGGGCACCAAAACATAGCGACACCATAGTGGTTCCATGAAGTGGAAGTGCTACAACGCACCAAGATAAACCATGCCGAGGAATATGAGAACACTAACACTAAACTCGAATAATTTGATAATAGAAACAAATGTTGATATAAATACTTACAACGGACGATTCATGACTCGGATGAGCCTCAACACGAGAGCGCAGTCGCACAGAGGCGCCTTAAAAAGGGAGTACCGTAACACAAACGCACTATAGGATAGTACGGAGACACCATACCATAGGAGGCACGATTTCAAGGAGGGTCAATAACACGGTGTTACTGCAACCCGGAGGCGCCTTGCATCGGGTTTCACACGCCGCTCATAATTCGCCTTAACGGCTTGGAGTAATCTCGCTGGAGTGCTTCTCACAAAGCAGCTTTTCGGTCCACTGGTTTGGGTGAGCTGAGATACGCTTCTCAACCAACACTCACTTACATTTGATCCATTATATTTTGTGCTGGTGTCGGGGATGTTTTTGGGAAGGCTGGGTGTGAATTTCAAGCCCTAATAATAGAGGAATTTTGTCGAAACTCGTATCTCTCATTATTCGTAAAGGGATAAGTTCTATTTATACTGTAGCGGTGGTGCATGGGAAGTACTAATATCGTACAAATTATTCGGAAAATATTTTCATGAGGACTATACTTTGTGTAGAGGACAGTATATAACAAAATAATTTATTATATACTGTGATAATGCAAATGAGGCAAAGTAGCAGACGAAAATCATTAGCGCATTTTTTTTAATTAGGCCATAGTTGATGTGTGTAAAGGGCAATAATCGGAAAAATAAACGTTTAAAAATCGTCGCAAAATTACATTGTAAACATAAAAAAATGAAGGCCTTCCACAAATATGAGATTCGGTTGCTCAACGTTTATAGATGTTAAAAATATACGTGCTGGTGACGTCATTATATGATACAGAGAAATTCACGAAGACGGCCCAGCTCAGACATGACCGAAGTATATCCAAGGACAACAGTTTCGCCACCCTGAAGAATGAGAGGAACTTCAGCATATGACCCCTATTGCAAACTCTTGGAGCTACTGAAAACTATTTAGCAAATCATAAGATTTGTCATGTAAACAGATGCAGTAATTATCAGGTCTGCCCTCAGAAGCCGACTTTGACGAAAAACAAATCCAGGCTCCTTAAAAGACTACCCTTGTCCATGTCGGAAAGTTCATCAATGTTTTCTGTCCATCTTCTCTGAATATATTCAAGCATCCTGCAGGCCTCACAATATCCGGTGTTCCAAAGGCTGGACGCATACTCAATAAGTGGACGAATATGCTCAACATAAATGGGCCGCATAAACTCCGGTGACCAACAGACAGTTTATCTCAACAAACAGTTTGCCAACCCACCAGCCTTTGCAGCCATCACCCGAATATGATGGTGGAATCTGAGACTTGTAGTTACACGGAAACCCAAATCTTTATGAACAGCGACAAACTTCAATGCTCTTCTTTGCAGGATACTCTGGTTAACTGGAACCAGAGCATCAATATCATTGCAACCTCCTAAAAAGTGCAGCACAAAACACTAGCCTGGATTCAATCTATGATTCCAGGACCTTGAAAGCGAGTCAACTGTATCCTACACACTTCGTAGTGACTGCACACCATGAATTGCTGCCTCAGTGTCCTAACGCGAGTATCTCATTTACGGCGTGTCGTCGACTGTAAATGCGTTATAAAACATTACATAAGAAGGGGGCCGATAAGCAGTTACAATCCACAGGTCAAAATCCAGTAGGTCCATGCTTACGACATTAGGAACGTGCACCTCAAAAACCAGAACCACGATGTCTTTAAGCAGATAACAATAGTGACCGATGATAACGAGCTGCGCCATCCGTGTCTCCCCAAACAGAACTCTAGTTAGCTATGTCGATGAAGGACGACGCAACAGTAGGCAGCAACCCGGTTTCACTGATGGCTAAAACATTAATACTCTGCTACATAAGCAAATGTGAAATATAATATAACAAATTCAATAACGAGATAACATTAACTTGTCCCATCTAATCAAGATTGCATCTGTGTTGCTTTTTTTATACAATTTATGTGCAAAATATATGTTCCCAGTCGTCGGATCATAATATGTGAAACAGAATGTATGATTTCTACGTGACATGCTTGTTGTCAGGCACCAATCAACATCTAGGGCTAGAGTCAGCTAAGCTACCACGCAAGACCATCATTGACAATTTATTACGTCTGATAGGGGGGGGGGGGGGTTGGATAAAATAAAATTGGGTGACAGGTAATCAATTCTTTCCAGTGCTAGTTTGAACACTATTTCATGTTTTCATGCTGAATTATTGCAGAAGCTGTTTTGAAAAGCTTATAACGTTTTAAAAATCATCAAATGGGAATAAATAGTCGATGTTTTTTTCGTTCGTCTCCGTGTTATAAATTTGCCATCTCTTTAATTATTGCGTACAGTTGATATAGCTTGAGGAGAGGATCAATGAGACCCATTTTTAATGAGATATTAAGACTAAAGAAACATGGCACACATGCGTCATGACAGCAAGAAATAAGTAGACTTTGCGTCGCATTCGCAAATATCCCCTCTTTTCAATGGATCCTCATTCGCATCAGCTGATACTTGGAATACATTATGTCCTCCTTCTCCATATTAGCGTGACATGACGTTTCTTATCTAACATGCACACGACGCATGCCTTTGACCCGGCATTATAGTTGCACCGCGAGTAACACATGAACTAAGGCAGAATTACCGATGAGAATATTCTTATTAGTAAAGTTCAACAAGTCATCTAGGTACAAACACAATGTAAAATGTTGATATGATCATTTGCCGGTTGTATGACTGTTACGACGGTAGGAAAGCTAGAAAACTTTTAAATGAAACGCATTAAGGATCGTCGTTCGATAGGATGGAAATGATATGGTTATACACATATATAATAGTATTTTCTCAATGGTTGTAGAAAAGTGATAAATATCTGTATTTGCCCTGACAAAGCGCACGGGCCAGAAGTTTGTGGGAGCGAGCCGCAGCGTCTGCCGACAGAGACGCATGCGGCAGGACAGTTCAAACTTCAAAGTCAAATGATAGATGTCAAATAATTGGACAGCTATGATACATTTGGCCACAAAAATACTATTTTGTTCGGTCCAAGGATACCCCTGGTACAATTTCCAAGATGCATAAATATCGGTCTAATGGCCTTAGCGAAGTTCAACACACAAACAGACGTGACGACACACCGTATTTTAATGAAGAATAGAGAATAGCTTCATATGTGAATGACCGCAGCGTAATCTTCATAAGCAAATAATATTGCATCTTTAGTAGTATATAATCATTTTCGTATTTTTTTGTGGACATCAATAATATAAATAATAAGTTTTGAACTACATCATCGGCAGGTGTCGGCCACTTTTTGCCGATACATGTCGATACCGATACCACCAAAATTTGCCGATACTTGTCGATATCGATACCTATAATAATTAAATAAATAAATAATTTTCTTCGTACACACGTGTTATGTTCTTCTTTTGGAATCCTAAATTTACACATAGTAAATCTTAAATATGTAAGATTGCAAGATATTAACTTGTAACAGTAATTGGAGCTGTGTGTGAGCAGTAGGGAGGCATCTTACTTTCCCAGCTGAACATACGACACGACTGTTGCCGAAACATGTCCCGGCGATAAAGCCATCAGGGTAAGTTTTAATATACATAATAAATATGCACTGTATCCTGTTGACATAAGTTGTTGCGATATGACTTTGGGATCTTCTATACAACAATTAGTTAAGAGTGAGAACTGATAATTTAGCTTTACAGTCTAATTCATTGGGTAGCAAAGAATGCGACGGTATGGGTGGGTCTAAGTGAGATAGTCACTGACAAAACCAAATACAGAGAAAATATCATTATTATAATATAAAATGAAAAGTTTCTTCGTTCACGAGTGTTGTGTCATTCTGGTGGAACAATAAGCTCTCTGGAACGGGTCACGACAAATGAGCTATCAAGGTAGGTTTCAATTACACAATAAGTAGGCCTTATATCCGGATGAACTAAGGTGTTGCTATTTAACATTGGCATCCTTTACATAGTAATACGTATGACTTCTTAATTAATACCCACAGCCTAACTAATGGAATAGCAATGAATGCGACGGGATGGGTCGGTCTATGTAAGTTAGTGAACACTTGCATAACAAATAAAAACAGAAAAAAATGCATTCATACACTTACCGTTGTGGTATTTTTTTGTGACACGGCAACAGTGTACATACTTACGATCACATAAATATATACATCTAGACATATAAAACAATACATACATATGCACAATATGCGTAGAATGCCAATTGAACAGTAAAAGCGAATAAATATGCACAATCAATCTGAAGTGCGTGTAATGATAGGCGGTGGCCATCAGGTCGGATTAGGTGACAATGCAGAGTCCATCACAGCGTGTAGGCAGTCTTAGTTCATATCATCCGCCAAATACATGTGTCAAAGGATGTTGGTGTCTGGATGGGCGTGTGTAAGTCGGAAACTGAGTGGTGTTATTGTGCCGCCCGTTGTATCGCTAATACATATACATGTAACTTTATTCCAAGGCGGCGACTACGTTACTCAGGCGATGGTTCACAACATCACTTGCTGTCGTGGCTGAAACAAAATCACGAGTTGGATAGCTGTGGATCAGGCAGAAAATTAGCCAGAAGAGTGAGTCAGCACTCTGAATTGAGCGATTCGTCGTCAAAAAAATTGTACGAACTTGTTAAGTTTGATTTTTTTCCCGCTTTCATGAGCTGTTAGGCAGTATGCTTTGTCATGTTTCACAAGAAGGTTGTACCCACAACATTTCGCGATATTTCAAGTATTAATTTGTGTAAATTGAACTGATGTTGAGGATATTGTATCTGCAGATCTGAACTATACTGTTTCTTCAAGGCAATGATAGTTTAATTGATTATCGTCATATTCGTCAGCAAATGTTGGTTTACGAAATGTATCACGAGCTCCTAAAAATTATCTCACACAGCAGTACAAATACAGCGCCAGAAATGGAATGACTTGCATGACGGCAGCGAGATGAATGATTCGTTGAAATGGTCCTTCGTTTCCCGCCTAGAAATATAGAAAGGTAATCCGAAGGGAACAATAGGCACACTATAAATATTGAGGGACTGACTTATTTCATAGTTGATCGAAACGTTTGATGGAATTAAAATATTGTTAAATTGTCGTTTTCACTCAATAAAAACGTTATGAAAAAGGAACAACTCTAAATAATTATCAGATACTGCGCAAGAAAAACGAGTTAGACTGGAATACGCATAAACAAGAAAATCCCTTGACCTGCTGGTAAAATTTGAGATCTTGGTGTCAGCTGGCTTTATGAGAAATCTTTGCTTCGTGTATCCTCAAAATGAGTTTGCTAATAAAATTGTGAATTCAGGAAAGTACTAACAATCAGTTGATTCGGAGTGCGAATTACTAGGAGCTTTGATTCAATTGCAAATTTCTCTTTTGTTTGCAATTTCTTAACTGTTCAAAGTCAACCCCAACTGAACGTGATCCGTTCGAATGAGTCGTGCGCAACCTTAGTTGCTTTACTCGACCTATCCTCAACCTCATTGAGGATGCCGCCACATAACTAAATACATAACATTGTCTCATCGAACTTGAAAAAAAAATCAATCTATCACTAAGCCAGGTAACTTACAATGATCGAACAGATCTTATCACTTCACAAGAAATTACTCATTACGTTGACCCGCAAAACATTGAACGATAATAAATATTTATTGGTTCTGCCCGCGCTATAGTGTGCGTGCTTGTCAAAGTTGAGACTAACAGAGACTAACGCTCCAGCTCTTTTGGAGACGAGTTCCTTGATCAAATCCAATAAAATTGTATCTACTTCAGCGTAAATAATAGAACAATAAACTTTAAAAACATGTATTTTTTTCAGGTGGTTTTACTTTCGGAGTCCGCTCGCCCAACCCTCAACTGGCCCATGGCTCTGCCCCACTTCATCACGATGAGGAGGTCATCTCTAGACTTGAGTCTTCAGCGCTTCTGTCTGCCCATTCAACAACTGCTTGATGTTCCTCGATTGTCCCTTCGGATGGTAGAGTTTGACACAGGATGCGCGGTTACATTTGTCCGAGTTAACATCAGTTGACAATAGCAAGACGCTGACTGTGGATTTGGGTATATAAGTATAAGGAAAAATCAACCAGAACGGATATTATTTGAGTTTACTTTAATAGTTGTTTACGGTAATTCAGCGGCCTTTTTATAAGTGTAATGCTTATTAAATTTATATATATTAAAAACCCTGCTCTTGTTAAGTCATCCGCATGCAGGTATGCTTGCGTACAACTGAACAAGAGCATGGTTTTTAATATATACGTACAAACATAATTTTGAATGTTAGGTTGGAGCAGATTTATACAGATACTGGGCCGAATAATCACAGAAAATGAGGTGGCCGGCGGCAAGGCGCACCTCACACTGACATGCACACACGCACCTACACACACACACACACACACACACACACACACACACACACACACACACACACATACACACACACATACACACACACACACACACACACATACACACACACACACAAACAAACAAAGCTCTTTGGCGCTATAAGGTCCGGCCAGTACCCCTCAGGAGTGAGTTTCGTGATCTGTGTATGCAATAGGGCCCGACAGCGTTGACTTGTTTATCCCTGATGCGTCATAGTAAACGGACATTCGTCCACTCACTTCTGCTTTTATCACCCTTTTCACCCATCCCATCATCTATTCTAACCATGCGCCCAAATCATCTCAGAGCACGTGAATGTACTCTGTCCTCTAACTTTCTCGTCATCCCATTCGAACAACTAAGTTATTGATCCTTCCTCTCAGCAGGACAACGAGCACACCATTCAAACATTTTATCTAGAAAACATCCAACTTTCTTCTCACTTCGGCTCTCGCCATCCTCATCTCAGCCCCGTAAAGCCCCGTCGAGCCCCGTACTCTCTCCAACGACCCTCTTTTTGCCTCCAAGCTGAAAGACCTACTGCTAGATACACTTTTTAGTGCACCCACCCAACACAACACCCTTCCTTCGCTCGCGATTTTCCCGAATTTTCCACTAGTTTAGTCTTTAAGCCTGAGGGCGCATGGTACTTAAAACACTGGAACTTCCTCCAATAACTCTTCATTTGGGCGGACACTAGTTCTGCTCCATCGACGTTGCTCAAACATCTCATTACTTTAATGGAACCCACGTTAACTAGCTGATTCATCCTATTGCACACTACCAAACTCCGACGTTAGCCTACACAACTTCTCCTCCGTAACTGTCACCGGTGCCATATCATCCGCTAACGGTAGTCAAATCAACTGCGTACTTCGTTCATTTGCTCCCAACAACTATAAACCTCGACCCATTACACTCGCGTTCACCTTCGTGATCCCTTCATTCATGTAAAGGTTGAACAACCAGGAATACTTAATGTAATCTTGACCGTTTCACTATCACTGTTAACCAGAAATTCCTCTCGCTCCTTATTCTGACACATGGTCTGCTGCAAACATAGAAACGTATCCGCTTTCAACAAATTTCCGCCCACTTCATTCAGACGCAGCCCCTTAAACAGCGCCTGCTTGTCGATCATATCGTAGGCCTTTTCCAGATCCACGAAAGTCCAATACATCCTTCCCCATTACAAGGTACCCCTCACAAACTTGTCTCTCTGAGAAAAAAATTTGCATTCCCTTTTCCAAATCGAGCTACACTATCAATCGCCAGTCGCACCCTCCGCATTGTCTCGTATCCTCTTCATTAGCACTCTCTCATACAACTTATCAACAACTTACAACAAACTTATGCCTCTCGAATTGCAGCATTCATTTCTATCTCATTTGTCCTAATACAGCGGAACGTTGCAAGCACTGCGCCACTCAATCAGCCCCACGCCCAGTAGAAAACACATATTCAGTAACCTCACCAGTCATTCCACTATCATTACTCCAACCCGCTTCGGACACTCAGTCACAACCCGTCCAAACCAGGGACTTCCACTGCTCTTATCTCCTCTACCGCCTCCTGCACCTCTTCCTTAATAATTGCCACAACGAGACTCTCTCCCAAAACGTTATTCGTGCACCACCACATACAGCAACAATATCAACCAGCCCTCTGACATCTTCACCATTCAACAATTCAG
>SDVV010001269.1:0-15441 GCA_016164225.1 Gammarus roeselii
ATATATTGTTGAAGAAATGATATCAACTTTAGTTCCACCTTGAGTCGAGGCGGCGCCGGCCCACGGTCTAGCCCTTGGTAATTTTCATACTCAATAAATGTTCATAGGATCATTTTACCACGGCCCGCTCAGACATAAACTTAGTAATATATGAGGATTTGAATGTCCAACTAGGAACCGACCACAGATGACTATGCCTGTAGTTTTCCTCCTTTAGTTCAAGCTGTTACTTTGGGTGCGAAAATATCATATGTAATTGTGTGCTCCGACATTGGACTCCTAATATAGAGCCTTTGCCCGGCCTGGTCGCCACATGTTCACAGTTCCATTGGCCTCCGGAGAACGGTCCCTTCCTTCCAGGATAGGTGCGGTCACTTTGCTTTCCAAAAACACCCCAAGGTGTTCTGGCCTAGATCCTTTGTATATAAGCTCTGCTTGTTGCTGAGAGCTCAGACCAGGTTCTGCATCCTACGCAAATCCCTCCGTACGATATTATACTCGAATCAGGAACTCTCCACTCTTGCTTCTAAATATTCTGACTACTGATTATTATTGATAGCTTTTACTCTAATCGTAACTGCGAAAAGAACTCAACTGATGCTTCTTTTTAGACCCGTAATTAAGAATAAAGAGTAAGAAAACAACACTCGTTTATTTAAAATATAATCAGGCAAATTCTAAGAAGAAAATATCGACACTGGCGCTGCAGCACTGGATCAAAATAGTCACAGTTCAATTACTAACAAGACACATCTTTCACTAAACAGTACAGAGGAAGAGGAGAGCATCTCATCCGACTACAAGGAGAGCATCTCATCCGACTACAAGGAGAACATCTCATCCGACTACAAGGAGAGCATCACGTCCGACTACAAGGAACAGCGAGGAGCAGAACGTACTACACGGCGAACTCCAGAAAACCTTGAGTATAACATGCACGTTAAATAAATGACTTTGTAAAAAACAAGTGTGAAATAAATAAAGTGGTATTGTGCGAAACACAGAAACACAGTGAAGTGTGAAGCTATAAATTAACTTTATTTATATTACGGTCAGTAACTCTTGTTTTCCAAAATGGCAGTAAACACCCTCACGATCCTCCAGGATCTCCCTAAATTTTCCGGTAATCCCAGAGAAGGCGAAGCGAAATTTTTATCCGACTTAGATGCCAGGACGTTTCTTAGGACCGTCGAAAATCATTTCTTAAAAAAGTGTCGTTGCGGACGATAAAAAATTACAAATTTTATTTTCGTTAGTGGACAAAAAGAGGGGAGATGCGATAAAACTGTTAACTTGTTACGCTGGAAGACAGGTCACATTTAATGAAGTCAAATCTGACTTTTTAAATATGTACCCTTCTTTCAAAGTAACTGAGTTCAGACACGCCGCCCGAGCTTTACTAGGAACTAAACTAACGTCCGACAACATGTTTTGCAACATGACATCGCTAGAAAATGTGTCGCGTGCCGTGGCAGAAGCCGATCTTAAAAATGAAGCTCTTACTAAGGGAGAATTTAACGAAGGAACTATATTAACGGGAACCATCCCAGTTCCACCCACGTCATCGGCTAGCTCATCCGCATCCGCTGCAATACCCGCCCCTCCGTCGATCACTTCGATTAACATCGTACAAAACTTTGTAATGCACCTATTTGTAGCTTCTCAAACGGAGAACAAAGTATACGATAAACTGTCCAATTTGGGACCCAGAAATAGCTCCACCAAGTTTATGTCTAAGCTGTCAATACGATGATGGTAGTCACAGTCCCCATAAATCGACAAATTATTAATGGACGAGACGTAATACTACATCACACTCAGCTCAGCAATGAAGTGACTATAGTTGGAGCACTAACGCTAGCCGAGAACAAAAGTGTGAAGGTAAATTTCACAAATATGAACGACAACCAGCACGAATATCTAACGCACGAAACGGTACTCGTAGCACAGTCAGTAGAACCCTACTTACCCGCGGTCGATAGCAACAAGCTGTTGACGCAAGAGGACATTAATTGTACTGCCCCCAATGAGACAACACCCTTGCTGGAAATATTAAACCGACACCGAAACGCATGTTGGCTCCCCGGTGAACCTCTAGGAAAATACACGGGAGACCAGTTAAAATTAACTCTAAAGGAAGACATCGTGGTGAACAAAACACCGTACCGAATACCCTATGCCTTCCAGTCATTATTGAACGAAAAAATTAAAACCATGCTAGACGAAGGTACAATCTCGCGTTCGAAGTCTTCCTATAACAGTCCATTAATCATAGTCAAGCGCGGCGACAGAGACATTAGAGCCGTAATCGATTTCAGGTTATTAAACGATATTTGTCAACCTTTGACCTTTCCCCTTCCGCGTATTTCTGATGTACTAAACTCCCTATGTCAATCAACATACATGAGCACGCTAGACCTCGCGAGCGCGTACCACCAGTGTGAGATACATCTAGACGATCGCGAAAAAACAGCTTTCACGGTAGGAAGTAGTAAATACGAGTGGAATCGAGTACCCTTTGGGCTTCAGAGTGCACCAGGATTCTTTGCTCGTGTAATTAATGAAATACTCTACGACACTCTTGGTCCACAATGTCTCGCGTACATGGACGATATCATACTATTTAGTAAATCAGCTCAACAGCACATGGAAACGATCGAGAACGTCTTACGAAAACTGAGCGAAGCCGGAATTAAACTCAAAATCCAAAAATGCACTTTCTTCGCCAACGAGGTAAAATTCCCCGGTTACCAAATGACCAAAGAAGGCATGAAAATGACCGACGAACGAGTAGCAGCAATTAAAACGATGCCCATGCCGACAAACAAAAAACAAACCCAATCTTTTCTGGGAGCAGTAAATTACTTTCGTATGTTTGTCCCCAAATTCGCGGAAATTGCAGAACCACTGTACGAACTTCTCCGAAAAAATGTCCCCTTTAAATGGACATCTGCCCAGACTAATGCGGTCGGAAAACTAAAAATAACTGTCTTAAGCCCCGATAATGAAATTCCCAAATTACGACTTACCCTTTCACTTTTACACGGATGCCTCGAATTCCGGTATAGGCGCAGTACTAATGCAAAAATACGATGAAAAATTACATCCCGTAGCGTACGTATCAAAAATATTAAACAGTGCTCAGAAAAACTACTCCGCTACGAAGAAAGAAGCCTTAGCTTTTGTATATGCACTCGAGCAGTTCAGGCACATAATTCTCTTGTTTACGATACACGTGTACACCGACCGTAAACAATTGTTGGGTGCTCTAAAGAAACCCACAAAAAACGATTGTCTACATAGATGGGCCTTACTAATCCAAGAATATGACATTAACCTCCATTACATAGAAGGTAAAGAAAACATATTCGCGGACGCCTTATCTAGATTACCAATGGACAATGACGACACTAACACGTTGACTACAAAGCTTCACGACGATTTACTTGCACGAAATGAGAGCTGCAGCGCCGCTCTACAAGACTACATTCCAGAGAAAGTTCCATGGACCGAAAAGGAACTACGAACTGCGCAAAGAAAAGATTCTGCGTGCAGACAACTCTTTGGACTATTACGAAAGGACAGTTCGCACTCTAAAAACCAAAACACGTCAAAACCTATCTCTGCTAATAGTAGGATCGTACAGGGAACCCTCTACATAGTACGAAAAATAAAAAGAGGAACTCTGAGTGACGAATTCCTCGTACCGTACCTTCCTAACAGCTTAATACCCCAAGCATTCAAGTTAGTCCACACCGACACAACTGCCGGTCATAAAGGACCCGAACGAACACTCAAAATAATTGTTAGAAACTTCTACAACTCGCAAGAGCGACACCTGATAAATCAACTTTGCGACAATTGTGAGTTGTGCACTCAAGCTAAAAAAGTACCCAAACCAGTTCCTATAGAAAAGTATCCTGTTCCAATCAGGCCCTTCCACACCATATCGTCAGACATTCTTGGTCCTCTGAGGCTTACAGAAAATGGAAATCAGTACATACTGACATTTAGAGATTACACAACTAGATACACGATCCTTTTTCCATTGAAACACAAGGACACAGACTCCATAATAGAAGCATTACGACAAGTCAATTCCAATTACGGAGCGAGTTGCATTCCGATAACTGATAATGCACCCGAATACACTTCCGATAAACTAATTAACTTTCTGGAATACTCCAACACTACAAAGGTGGAGCCCTCTGATAAGTCGATGCATTACTGATAGTTCATTAGATTTGTTTGCTGTTGAACCACATGGAATCACGCCTGAAGTTGGGTTTGATTGATTGATTTGGGCCTCATTTCCACCAGAGCCTCAACGTGAGTCATAATAGGCTCCCCCGTAGGGCGCGCTGAAGTTGGGGAGCGCTCTGAGTCTGTTAGTTTGTTGGACCAGTGTTGCAATTCTCTTCTAATAAATAATAATTCTCGGTATTATCAACTGTGTGAGTTGGAATTCACAGTCACTGACATCATTGTTTGTGTTGTCAGACATATCAGCTCAGATGAGTATTCATGATCAGTTTGTTGCAGTTAAGGAAAAATTCTCTGAACATGATGGTTCTGGAGTGGTACTTGGTAGAGATGATGAAACATGGGATCAATCAGCTTCAATGTTGATGATCTTCCAGAGTGTCTCGTTTCGCAAGTGGTTGAAGGATCATGTTTCAGAACTATTGCTGGGGATGCCATAAATCAGTTATTGAGACTAACTACTGAGCCCTAGTGCAGTGCTAAGTAAAAGTTCATGAGTTCTCTGCAAGAAACACGTCATCACCTTCTAGAAATAAGGGACTTATCCAGCGCCTGAAGAATGTCATCTTGAGAGAAAGACAGCAGTCTCCACGTGGAGGAGTAAACTCCAGCATCGATGCGTCACCTGAGGTGCCTGTCGAAATACCATTGTCACGAGCCACAACATCTACTTGACCTGCTGAGAACTCATATTCAGCAATTTCCGATAGAGGTCAACTGCAGATCTGCGCGAACATTGCAGGCACTGGATGTTGTTCCAGCTCCTCACATGAAGAGTAACATGGCAGAGTCTACTGAAAACTATGATAGCCAGACTAATTTGAATTGATGATATCATGGTCAAGACAATTGAAATCCTAACTTGATTAATTATATCCGGTGCGGAAGTACTGTTGATTGAGTCAACAATCATGATACTTATAGTCCCAATGCAGTATAAACTGGTCGAGTAAAGTCTGTTTAATACTATTATAGAGAAATGAATTAATGTTATTTTATCAACAGCTATTAACTTACCGGTATTCCAATCAAGAAAAAGTTATGATTACCTCATTGTGGCAATTTATAGATCTTTGCAGTGAAACTATTTGATAAAGAGCAGGTTTGGCTTCGTCACTTGAAGTACATCAGAGAAATAACATTTAGTCCAGGAGTGTCACTTTACCTTGAATTTAATACTCCAGCACATGATGTAAATTCTTGAATTAAGCTGGTGGGGAGGTGCGTCTCTAGTGCAGGCCTACTACTCATTAGTAGTACCGCCCTACGGGGTAGGCAGTAACTTCGCGTTGGGACTCAGGTGGAACATGGAAGCAAATAATAAATAAATACTCATTAATATTTCTTAATCTTTGTTTTGTCAGCCTGTTATAATCAATTTACCTTGCAACACTTCATTTCCTCATCTCAAAGGAACTTGTCCATCCCTCTATTTTATTGTTTTTTCTGCTCTCTCCCTTGCTTGTGCTTGATTAACGTAATGCATGAATAAACAGTGCCTATCACACCTCACCACCCAGCCTTGCAGGTGGCATACCATTGCCTGACACTCCTGGAACCACCATCACCTTGACATGCTGTGGCCCATTGTTATCATGGGATTTGGCGAGTACAGCAGTTGTGACAGGCTGTAGCTACTATGTCACTGAACCATTAGCCCCCTTTCAGAAACGTCTAACACCAAAGAAGTTCATCATTATTACTTCTGCAATGTGGAGAGTACATGTTGCTCAAGCTTGTCATTTGTCTTGGGAGAAATTGAGATTCTTGCATTTACCTTTTACTTTTCTCGAAATGGATTATTGCCTTGGTATCTCTGATTTTAATCATTCAACGATTATTTTCCTCCTAAGTTATGTTTTGATAATTATCAAAAACTTGATTCACTGGTATTTGAAGTTTTTCAATCGTTTTTCAAATATTCACTTTCCTGGTTAGCATTACTGGTTAAATGAGTTATTCATATTTTTGTCCACTGCTGATCATAGAAGCCAAGTGTCACTTTTCATTATTCATGTTTTAGTCTATGGGATCATTGTGTAAGCATAGTCTGTTTTCAAGTTGTGTGCAACTGGGCACAGTTAGTATGTGATGATTTGAATGTTTCAGAATTTAGGTGTTTTTTGTGATGAAAGGATAGAGTTAATGTTTTTTGGCTGTACTATATGTTGCTGGTGTGACTTGTTTTCTATGTGTTGATCTCCTGGATGCTTTCCTTGTATAGATTTTTTTGGTTGCCCATCATTGTTAGAGGTTGTTCTGGATAGTTAATGGGCTGTTATTGTGTTTTTATTAATTTGTGTTCATTACATTGTCATTATAGGGTTGGGTATATTCATCTCACTATTCATGATTAGTTTCTGCTTTGTTTTGAAGATCGGTTAATCTTGGAGAATGATGCCTTCTGTTTCGGCCAGTTGGAATTGAACTATGTACAGCTGATGCTTTCTGTTCTTTGGAGTTGATTACTGGAGTGCTGTGCTGGTGATTGGGCTGGTTGGGTTCTTGTTACCATGTGGTTCCCTCCTAAATCTATTACGCAGAATAATTAGCATAGTGATATGTGTGCTACTTCACCTTGATATGAAATTCTGGACATTTAGTCTGAAAGAATCATTTAAATACCACTTGCAATCCTTCAAGTTCTTGTTAATTGAATAATTCAACATTTTTCCTAATGAATGTGCACCTCGTCATCCAAGTCAATTGATGGACCTAGTCAGAGAATATCTAATCATACTCAATATAATCTTGAACTTATCTGTGATACCAACTGTGATATGCAGTCTTTAATTTTCAATACCTATTGCAATATGTTTTCCATATGTGATACCTTTTAATTGTTCACCTATTCTGTCCAATAACCTTAGTGTGACTTGCTTATTTACTTCCATCAAGCTGTTTTGTTCATGAGTAGTATAAGGTTTTGGCCCTTGAGTTAGAAAAGCTTGACTCCATTTGATGTAACTAGTTCTGTCAACCAGTTTTATGCGTTAATGTTCACTGCCAACTTCATTCAATTTTAGCGCGAAGTATTTGAGTTTATTGCACTGCTTTCACCTGTGTTTTTACACTGTGCTGATAATATGGACACTTTTGTTGAATGTCCTTGTAAATAGATGTACTTATCACTTATTTCTAATAAGATATCTGTTCCGTTATTTTACAGCTGAGCACCTTATCTCCATAGGAATTAGTTGACCTAGCTCCCTCTCCTTAATACTAGCTAGCTATGTCTGGTCCATTGAACATGACATGAGCGTGGAACTAATTTTTGTGCTTGCCCTTTTACTCCTATTGGAGCTGAGTAAATCTTTCGAATAGATTTGGTTTTATTACACTGGATCACCTAAAGACTTGGAGCTGATTGCTAGGTGACCCTAAACCAATTTTAGTCAGCAGAAGGCTGCACTACAATAGCGCTTTTGCTGATAATTTCAAACTTTATTTGAGTTTTCCACGCGCTGTACAAGCAGTTCACTTAAGTGTCTTCTTTACATCGAGATCTAAATTTAGTACAGTTTGTGTCACTGTCATGGAATCTCTTATTGAACATTGACAAGTGTGTTGTGCGTTTCTAAAGGGGTCGTCTCGAATTGAAGCAGCTAGATGATGAAATTGCTTATAATTTGAATTGTGTGGTACTTCAGCTTGTTGATTTCTGCTGGGGTTTGGGAGTGCTTGTTGACACAATGCTGCGGTTTCATCTCCATGCTAGGAGTGCTGTAAGAAAAGCTTCCACTCAGGCGATCAGTCTGCTTTGCTCATCTGTCAATAGGAGTTCTGTTTTTTTGGTGTCCTTGTTTGTTACTCCTACATGACCCATCTTGGACTACGCTCATTTGTGTGGAACGTGTGATATTTGGGGGATCTGATACTGTTGGAGTCAGCAGTGACTGTGGACCAGGGAGATTGATGGTCTGGGTGGTGCGGACTGTGAAGAGCAGCTCACAGCTTTGCAGTTGTTTTCTGTGAAGGGGAGGTTGTTGTGTTTTGATCTGGTGAAGTGTTGGAAGGTTTTTCATTGTTTTGATGATTCAGGTTTGTCTGTTCTGTTTAAGAGAGCGCTGGTTATTGGCACACATGGATATTCTCTCCAAGTTGGTGGCTCCTTGGTCAGGCGGACTATAAACGCAGATTATTTTATACCTGTGTGCAGGTTTGGAATCGACTGCCCGCTGATGTGGTTCAGCGTAAATCCCTTTGTGGCTTCAAGAGGGTCTTAGCTGAGGAGTTTACAAGTGTAGGAAGACAACAACAGACCTATTGGCCCTAACCAGGATGCCTTTTGATAGCAAGATGATGAGTTCTGAAGTGGACCGTTTGAGAGAGCTTCATGTGCTATTTCTGTTTTTAAACCATCAAGAAAGAGATCGGTTTAAGCTAATTATTGGCAATTTATGTAGAACTTATTTAGCCGCGAATTGAATTGATTGTATTACTGTTCACAACCTCCTCTGGAAGTTTGTTCCATTCCTCAACAACTCATAGCTACATGAAGAAATTGCGCGTGATGTCAAGTGAGAAAAGTTTCCCTAACGATTTTGAATCCATCGTTCCAAGTCACTCCGTTTGTATCTATAGTGAAAAGGCTGGCCCAATCAACGTTTTAATAACCATTCATAATATTTCACCATTGATCGTGTTGCCTCTGACTCTAAGCAAATAAATATTGAGTACACATAGCCTGTCTTCATACAATTCATTCTATAGTAAAGGGATGAGTTTGGTCAGGTTGGGGGGGGGGGGGGGGTTGTATGAGTTTTGCTAGACCCAATAGATTTAATTTTGGGTCATTATTTGAGGTTCTGACAGTTATGGGCAATTGTTGACAGACTTCTGTGTATTTTTTATTTGACCAATTGAGCTCATTCCGACCTGTGTCCTGCTGCAGTGTTTGTGCCATGTTGTTCATTTTGATTGCTGTGACGCCAAGGTATACTGCCTCCCATACCTGCATTGCCCTGTTGGTGAGGCTGTGGGGGGCTGCAAAGGTGAGATAAACAAGTTTATTATTGAAAAATTTTGTGTGCAATACGTTTCCCGCTAGGGTCACCTACTCCAGTGCTACGCGTGACTTAACCCCAACCTCATCATGACTGAAGGAAGGCAAGTGTTTTTGCAAGCTTAACTTCGTTATATTGAAAAATTTGATCTGGTATCACTTCAGCATTTTCTTCTAAGCCATACTTCATTTCAGAGCAAGCACCAGGTTCTTAATTGCTAATGGAGGATTTAAAAAAAGTGGCATCTTCTGAAATGAGAGGATGCTGTGCTGACATCAAAGCACAAGTGAGTTACAGCACAGTAATTTGCAGGTGGCAGATTGCCATGGTCACATAAATCCCCTTGTGTAATTTTGATTGATGTACTATGACCAGTTCATGAATATTTTCACATTCAAAATTGTATGATAATCATCATATTATAGTAGCTATCTAATAAAATATTTTTTTCTAACTTAACTGATAATGCTGAGACAGGATTGGTGTGCCAGTAATTATTTTGACTGAATTGGGAATTTTGCAAATGCAGAGCAGAAAATATTTCTGATTAGCTCTATACTACATAATGGTTTCTTTCAGATCAACAGCTGCCTTAAAAAGATTGAACAACTTCAACATCTTCTTGAAAGTCAGGCCAAAAAGATTGATCATTTGAGTAAGTTTGACCTCGGGAATTAGGTAAAACCACGTTTACACTCAGCAAGAAAATATTATTTGTTTGTAGAGATATAGACACTAGGCGGAATCCCCTCGAACAGTGATGCTCTCGATATATATTAGCATTTTCGTTTCAACGTAGCTTATCAATGAACCTTACAATGAGTACCATTGATGAGACAAGATTATTAATAATTTGTTGCTTTACAGAGCGCTGTCTTCACCCAATAATCAGGATATGGGCACCAATGATGCCGAGTTGGCGGAGACTTCAGGTAAGTTTGATCTGAATTAGGTAAAACCGCATATCCACTCTGAGAAAATATAATTTGTTAGTGATAATCTTTTTAACTAACAGTTGTGCTCACCAGACACTTTTGGAATAACCTAACTTACTGTAGGGAGGCTGTCAAAGTGTGGGTGTTGAGAGGAGAGAGTGGGCTTACCGATCTTGGTAAGAGGAGAGCGAGCATTTTTATAATAACCTAACTTTCTGTAGGGAGGCGGTCGAAGTGTGGGTTTTGAGAGGAAAGAGTGGGCTTACAAATCTAGTAGCAAGAGGAGACCGAGCACATTTGAAATAAACTAACGTACTGAGGGGAGACACAGTGTGTGTGTTGGAGGGCAGAGAATTGTATCCATCTGCATACACATCAATAATGAATGTATATAAACATACACAAAGAGCAATCAGAAACAAAGAACAGGACAAATAACACCATAAACTCACTAACATGAAACATGATGCGAATTTCCACCTAGTAGAAGGAAAAATGTGAGTGGAGCAGAGGTTGAAGGTGAACAGAATAGTGGAAGGGAGAAGAGGTGGTGATAGTAAGTGAGCAGAATGTGGAAGCGGAGCTGAGGAATTTCAGAAATCTTTGAGGAGAGGATGTGACAGTGGAAGATTCCAAGGCCTGACAAATGGGGAAAACTGAGAGACATTCAGAGATGCATTTCAACTTGCCCCACACTCTGACTCATGCTCTGCTGCCAACATAGAAACTGAACTACTTAAACCAAAGTTCCGCTCACTCCATACAAATGCAACCTCCTTCATAACGATTCTCTGTCAACCCAGTTGTATGGCTTTTCCAGATCCATGAAAATCAAGAATACAGCCTTTCTTTTCACAAGGTACTAATCACATTCGACTAGTTTCACTGCAAAAATCTGATCAGTACACCCGAGACTGCTTATGAACCTACTGTTCCCTACCAATTGCACCATCCACACAATCTCTAATCCTCTTGATTAGCCCTGTTCCGTACAACTTACCAACACAAAAAACATTCCTTCCGAGTTCTGGCATTAATTTGTATGTCCTTTGACTTTATACAGGGGAACAATGCAACCACAGCACTGCGCTCGACACAAAACGCACGTTCTGCAGTCTCGTCTCGACCTCGAGTATCGATAGTCCACCCCTCTTCAGACCCTTTGTTTCAACATCATTCAAACCAGGGGCTTTCCTTGCTTCTATCATCTCTACGGCCTCCTGCACCTCTGCCTTAGCAATGTCTGCACCACCACCACCCACGGCAACAATGTCAGCCTCTCTGAGTCATCGTCAACATTTAACCATGAAAACAAAATATGTAACCACAATTTAACAACAACAACCAGCCGTTTTCATATATCACCACTTCACCCTTCCCAGTTTACCCTCTTCACCTCTTGCCAGAACATCTTGATCTCTTAATTGTCGGCTCAATCGCCTGCCTCATATATAAATATAGAATAGGAATAAATATATAAATACTAATATCAAGATTCACATAGATAATGAGTGGGATATTCAAGTCCAGTTCAAGCAGACCAACTCAACTGAGGCAACATATTAGACTCGCCATTTCGATCATAATAGGACGTGGCCTCAAGTTTATGTATAGACAACTACAAATGAATATACAAATCCTGAAACTTGGAACAACCTTATTGGTTTACTGTAGATGGCACATTTATTGCCCTACTCTTATTATGTGAATTAACAAACATTTCTTTAGAATTGCCACTCAACTCTAATACGGTGAAGTCACATCAATTTCCTTTTCTCCATGCAGCATAAATATGAGGATTAATTAAACTTCATATGGCTATTGAGCAGATGGAGCAGAATTATGACCGCCGATTGGATACATTACTCGGGTACAATTAACTTGCCAACAATTTTGCTTGAATTGGTTATCAACAAAATGTTGCTGAGCACCACTCTCCCAATTTTCTACTAGTGCAGCTAAAATCATAGAACATCTATATAAATTTGTTAGGAATAAGCCTTCACAACAATTCTGTCAGTATTGTTGATTTCTAGTTAATACCTGTAGGTTCTGCTGCAGTCTCGACAGGTAAGGAGGGATCAGGGTAGATGCCACGACTTGTGGGGTTGGCTTGGAGGTTTTCCTCCTGCCTTCATTATAGCCAGCTGGTCACGTGTACTATTGCTCAGTGCTTTGGCACAATAGTGGCGCATGTTAGGGACGGGGCGTGAGGGCAAGCAATAAATCCTATGATTTTTTTTTCTTTAGAGAACCCCGTTGTTATGGTAGCTAAATGTGCGCAGCTGTAGAATGAATGAAGACATAAAAGATTGGGGAATAATTGTGGGTTATATGTTTGATGTGTTGACACTGAGCGATACAGCGTTGAAGTGTAGAGGCAAATGGAAGTTTGGCATCGGATGTCTAGTAGCATTAACGCGTTGAAGGAGGTGTCTTCAATGTTGATGTGGGCGTAAGTTTTGTATGGAACGACGTGCATTTGTGATTGCTTACGAATCTGTTGGCAAGAGGGAGCAAGAACTTCAGGTTTAACCTGACACTGTAAGAAGGCTGACGAAGTGTGGGTGTTCAGGGGAGAGTTGGCTTACGAATCTGGTAGCAAGAGGAATGCGAGCATTTTCCGAATAACCTAACATTCTTTAGGGAGACAGTCGAAGTGTGGGTATTGAGAGGGAAGAGTGGGCTTACGAATCTGGTAGCAAGAGAAGAGTGAGCACTTTTGAAATAACCTAACTTAGTGTGGGGAGGCTGTCAAAGTGTGGGTGTTCAGAGGGCAGAGTGGATAATTGTTTGACCATCTCTAGTTTCTTACTTTTGCAGCCCCCCGAGGGTTCAGCATACCCGATCGTCAGGTGCACAGTCATGAGAGGCTAGCACAGTCATGCGCGCCAGCACCTACGAGGACTCCGCAGAGATCTTTGCTCGGAGGCAGTATCGTAACCAATGAGTGACCAGTGAGTACGAGAACACCATCGCATACTGTTCTTCGCGTCTAAGCTCCAAAGTTTACATGGTATAAAAACTTTTTTGCTGTATCAAAATAGGTGCCGGTCACCGCTCTAAGCCGAATATCGTCTCGTAAAGGTTAGAGTTTTAAACTACATTGGAGAGATCGACTATCATCTCTTTAAGGTGAGAGCAATAAGGCACCTCAGACTCACCCGCCTTCCCGCGGTGTTCTCGTTATCCGCCAATATTCATTTGTCCCTTTGTGTTAATACGTTTTGAGTTGGAAGATCCCTCCACCGCCCCCCCTTTCAGTTTGTAGCTGCATCCCCCCTCCTTGGTGCACAAAGAGGTGAGCCCCCCATTGACACCGGGGTTTGTGAATTTAGAATCGGAACCAGTTGAAATTAAAAAAAAAATGGTCAAAAAGTTGGGAAAAAAAACGTTAAAAAAGATCTAGATTTAAGGTTAATTTCAAGTGTTCATTTAGATATTGAGTTAATGTATATATTCGTATATACAACAGAAATAAATGTAAAGAAGACCCCACCTCATTACCCAGAACCCCGGGTAGAAGCCGGGGATCAAACGATGGGCAAGACCATGCCTTATCGGAGAGGGGCTGGCGGCCCCTCCAGAGCGTCGCACTCAAACCAGTCTGCCAGAAAGACAGACGAACCCCTCAGAACTTCCTCATCGACCGGAAACCTGACTCAGGTCGTAATCGACGACACAAATGAACGCGTCTTGAAGCTGGACGCGAATATAACCGGAATACAGAATACCCTGGGCAAGATATGCAAAATGATAAGCCTTCCCGAGTTGGAGACTGAGGACTGCTCGGAACCTTCCAGTGAAGTCGGCGAACGTCTCACTAAACTCGAGAACCTTTGTGCAATTATGAATACCCGACTGGAAGAGCTGATGAGGAGGATAGGGGCCTGATTTACATCAAGAAAGGGGTCTCTGAAAACATCGCTCTCCTCCTAGCTGAAACTCGTAACGCCCGAACACCGAAAAACGTAGAGAGGAGACAATACACACGATTTGACGACCACAACCTATTCAAAATGGGCCTTAAATTTCCCGAACACTTGCAAATGACATTTGATGTCAATGACAGACCGGACATTTGCCCAAATAAACTGCGAGATGAACTGGGCTTCATGAATGACCGTCCACTTCTCAACGTCACCGCCAGTGGTGACTATAGTTTCACCATTGAAGTGGACACAAAATTTCGAAGTGACACTATACTCTCCAGAAACAGGATATGCGAAAGACCTTGCAAAATCATACCACACCCAACTTTTTCCATGAGTTCGGGCCTGATTTACATCGAGGATCTTCCGAGGGATGAAACCGACGAATTCATCACCGGACTCGTCCAATACAAGGAATGTAAAGTTGAAGCGAAAATCGCACCAAAAATCAAACCAAGAAGAAATGGTACCACGGCTCTTCTGCTTGATTTCGATTGCCCCACCCTACTTTAGACATACCTTTCTTTGACGCCAAAACCAAGGTTACACCTTTCAAAAGACGTCCGATGCGACGCTATAAAGGCCAGAAATACGGACTCGCGAGCCAAAATTGTAACTGTATAAAAAGATGCTCACACTGCTCCCAGGACGACCACGATAAGCGAGACGATCCCTTGTCGTGCCCATCCGAAGAACCTCACTGCTTTTACGGCAAAGTTAACGGCCACCCTACGGGACACGAAGACTGCCCCCAGGACAAGACAGAGAGAGATCCTGCAATACCGAACTGAGCACAAAGTCGGGCGACGAGAGGCTGCGGCCGCGATTCGCTCCCCCCAGGCTGACCCTCCCACCCAGGAGAGATCGGCATCATCCCCTACCCACTTCCTCATAACGCTTGTAGAAAGCGGTGCAAACTAAGTTGCTCCCTCAATAAACCCATTTGCCATGATGAACTCGCTCTCCAAACAACTGGGAGGCAGACAGATAAACACAAACCGACAGGGAAAGGAGTATCTGGCCCACGTCGTAAATATCGAGCAAAGTAACTCTATACAATACAGATACAGACACTAGGCCGCATACCCCAGAAAGGGGGGCGGCCGACGGCAAGGCGCTCCTCACACCCTCATACGCTCACACTCACACAATTTAGCCCTTTTGTGCTAAAGGGTCCGGCCGGTGCCCCCTCAACTTACACTCTGAGTCATGAGTGCAGTCCGAGGATCCGTCGTCGCCAGCAGGGCCCGACAGTCTTCACTGGTTTACCCCCGTCGCGTCATAATAGCTGCTCCCCCCCCCCCC
>SDVV010001269.1:15490-26290 GCA_016164225.1 Gammarus roeselii
CCCCCCCCCCCCCCCCCAACCCACGACCATCCCAACAGCGGGATGCCAAGGGCGGGAAAGCACATCAGAGCAAGTTCAAAATCAACCATTCACCACTCATCCTCCACTCACACCTGTTCATTGCACGCTCTCTCGCCACCTCCACATTTATGTCTCTCCTTCCAAACGCCTGCTTCAGACCATCCATCCACTCAAACTTCGGTCTACCTCTAGGCCTGCAACCACACGCCTCCGCATTCATCGCCCTTTTCACCAATCTCCCTTCATCCATCATCGCCATGTGCCCGAACCATCTCAGTACACGCGAATCCACTCAGTCCTCCAGTGTGCTCAGAACACTTTGTATCCCTCCTTTACTCGCGCCTTCACTTCAGTTTCCACTAGATCAGCGATCTCCACATGAGAGCCCACATACTTTGAATACTGAACTTCCTCCAAGAGCGCTCCATATAGGGTGACACTTATTTTGCTCGCACCGAAGTAGCTATTATAGGTACAAGAACGGCAATGGAAAAGTAGGACTACAAGAACGGCAATGGAAAGTAGGACTACAAGAACGGCAATGAAAAAGTAGGACTACAAGAACGGCAATGAAAAAGTAGGACTACAAGAACGGCACTGGAAAATTAGTGACTATGTATGCTTTTAGTGAAGGAATTAGATAGACGAAAATTAGTGTTTGCAAATATGCTATTTGTGAAGGATTGGCAACTTTTAGTGAAGGATTGGTTAGGATGTATGTTATTTGTTAGTGACTCAGACGCTGTATTTCTCGGACATTATAGTGACATGTCAAGACAAATTGATCAAGATTGATGATACGTAGAGATACCAGGAACGCATGTTCTTTATGAGTCGGTCGATGTATTGAGTAAGATGTATGTTATTTGTTAGTGACTCAGGCGCTGTATTTCTCGGACATTGTAGTTATATGTTAAGGCAAATTGGTCAAGATTGATGATACCATGAACGGAGATTTTTTATGAGTCGGCCAATGCATTCGTTAGATCGCATCTCGAGTGCTCGGTTCTATTTGGGACAAGTGTGGTACAGTTGATAGATAGAGACTGGCAATGACGGGGTGGGGGGAAGAGGGGAGTCAGTCGCGTGAGATCGGGAGGCTACATAAAACACCCTGGAGATAAGGGGTCCATATACGCTTTTTGTGAAGGAATAAGGTGGTCTGTAACCACATAGACAATTACTCAAGTGAGTTTCAATGATGGCATGACAGTTTGCGACCTTTTTAGCTCTGGATGTACGGTCACACAATGATCTTTTATCGAGATAAGATCTTGGGGAATTTCCGTTACCTTACGATATCTTTCAGATTCCTTACGGTATCTTTCCGTTACCTTACGATATCTTTCAGATTCCTTATGGGATCTTGCCGTTACCTTACGATTTTTCTGCTTGCATTGGTCACATACGCTTTGTAAAGATGTATGCTATTTGGTCTTCTCGATACTTTATATGATTGGAATATTTCGCACGGAATGGTATATTACTAGGATTGTTATTGAATGACCCAATAGACATTTTACTGCTCAAACCTATTTTTAGGATAATCGAAGTACTTATGCAAGAAATATGTTGCACGATTACAACCATTCGCATTTAACGCCGTTCAGAGATTCATCACTAGTCAATGTTAGGAATAAATATACGTTCACGTACTTTCAGATGAAATTTATTCTGTAGACAGTGAAACAAGATTTATTTATACATATATCTAATAATGAAATACACATTTGGGGATAACATGTACATTGTTTATAAAGAGAATAATACAGGTTATGTACATAGGTTCATGGGTTTCTTTCCACTGCATATTTTTCAATGGGTATTTAGGTGGACAATGAGACAATATTAGTATATATATTTTTATGAACATAAGAGCATACAAGGATTATTTACATTTAATGTACATAAGAGCATACGATGATTGTTTATGTTCGTTTAGAGGATAAAACCTCCTGAGATAGAGGTGCTTTCATCATTTCATACGCAAATATCCTATTTCTGACTCTACTTCTATTTATTCCCAATACTGTTCCCATGTGACAGCAGTATCTCGACCCAAAAACCGTCCGTATCCATTACCGACGCAGCTAAGATTGCATCTTGGGGATTACCACAGCCGACCTTTTCTGTAATTTTTCTTCTTATCTGTGTAGATTTGGTGATGTAGATGACCCGTAAGATATCTCAATAGCTCAGTTTCTACAGTCTTATTTCATATGATCATTTACAGAGTGTTTATATTCAAGTATGGCGAAGAAAGTAGGCGGGGTTATGACGTCATGCATTCCCACGCATGTTCTTGTATTCAAGACTGAGGCATCCCCCCTCCCGAGAACAGTGTACTCAAGAGTTCGATCTGTGTAACAAGATTTGAAGTCGTGTCTCCAATAAGGCATGTATATCTAGCTTCTATATTGTTTTTTTCCATATCGTGTCGTATGTTTTTTTACCCGTATACTTCGTAATAGGTACGATATTTACCAATTGCTTATACTCATTCAGCGATCTATTCATAGGTTGTATCTCTAATTAATGTTTCGTGACTGCATTTTTTCTCTTCTCATGCTTCATAACCAACATATTTGAAACAAAATCAGATATATATTTGTTTTTTATTATGTAATTTTTCCACTTCATATACTTGTCACCCTTTCATTACCCTAATTTGATAATTCGGTTTCCTTCAACTTAAGCAGTTTTCTCTCTTCACACATTTTAATATCACTGTCACTGATATCTATTCCACTGAAATTTACCCACGTTTACCCTTATTTTCAATTTCGGTTATGGCTCGGGTCTTTCTCCCACCATATCGATTTAGCCATTTTTCACCAAATTTTCATACATTCTTAGCTTGAGTGTTAGTGGTACCATACTTTCTTTCACGCTCGCGTCATTGTGAGCACTGTCTTGCTGTTAAGATTGGAAACCCAAGTATGTATTATTATGTTTGTTACAAAAATTTTCTCATGCATATGCATATGGGGAGATATGTTCGAAGGTTGTGTTTGTTACAAAAATTTTCTCATTAATAGGACATACGCTTTTATAATGGGGAGATATTTTCGAAGCTTGTGTTTGTTACAAAAATTTTCTCATGCATAGGACATACACTTTTATAATGGGGAGATATTATCGAATATTGTGTTTGTTACAATTTTTTCTCATGCATAGGACATACGCTTTTTATCATTGTGTTTTCAAAGTTTTAAATTGTCGCCGTCATTGAGTATAAATGTCTGAATTAGTCAGATTCAAAGAAAAGGATCGAAACGATACATACGGTTTTTACATCAATGTATACACAGACCCCAAACGTATATTTGTCTTTCTTGTGCAGAAAATTTTCAAACCCCATAATGGCCTGTTCTCGAACAACTGCGGATGATTCCCTGCATTTAGCTTCTTCTGAGCTTTACGCTGCTCTTGATCGCCTTCAAAAGGCGCGGATCTCTTCCATCTCAAGTTCATTTAACCGGTAAGTTCATTTCTTCAATGATAATAGATCACCATTTAACTGAAGACATTATTAGAACTGGATAGGAATTTTCAACCTTTACAGTAATGTATGATATAGGATATGTACGGGGTATTCTATTTTGTGTTATTTATTTTTTCCCAGCTTCTGATACAGTCGAGGATCCCTCGTTACCGAACATAAGCGATCTCTCAGGGCTCCTAGCCATGTTGGATGAAGTGGAGGATCCCATCTCTTAGCACAACACGAGTCGTGATGGACTCAGTCGAGAAGAAGGTGAACAAATCTTCGGGAGGGATTGTATCGATATGGATGCATATTCTCCTTTTTTTTATTCATACAGTAACAATTTCGCGATATTTAGACATACAATAACCTAAATATTATTCACCAGATCATGCCGGAGTGCAGCCAGGAACGAGCGGGGGGATTACTTTTCTCGGCGACATCACCTCCCCGAGCATCCAGGAGATAACGTCATCGGCTTCACCAAGAGGTAAGTATTATATCAGCTGTTATCGTGTTAAATATATCAGATATATATTGTAAGAAAAATCTACACGTTGTAAGGCAAATAATTTTTATTCAATTATAGCAATGTATGCTAATGTAAATCACATTTTTTATTCAAGTAAATAACGTACGAGTGTGTATTACTTATCAATATTCTAATTCGCCTCAATTTGTTTCATCCAACAGAATGTACTCCCTTACCCGAGGAAGAGGATTGTATAATCGTCTATGACGGTCGACATGTCCAGGCCATTGCGTCACGCGAGGCATCAGGGGCCAACCTAACTGTCGCATCTCCGCGACCCACTCTCACCAGGGTAGCCTGCCTCTACATACTTCCGAAAGTAGGGAACCACTGTCGAGACCTAACGGAAGCGGCACGTGCCAGGGTGGCCAGCGTCCACTGCTGACCGCAAATAGGGAAGGAGCTCTGACCGAACGTTGTGACGCTGGGTCTGCGCCACCAGCCAAAAAGAGGAGGTGTGAACCATTTGTAGATAACGATTGGACCTTGTTTCAAGAGCGTAGGTTTTTACATTTACTTATTGAAATCGGTTATCAGGAGGTTGTGTGGTCAGTAGTGGGGCCCCCGGCCATATAATAATTATTTTTAAGGCAATCACTGCCAAACACGATTTTATTATTATTGACCACTCGCATATACCACTTCGTGTTGACTGCCCGCCACACACGCGTAATATTTGTTACGTAATAATAACACCACAAAGTATAACCTCCACCCTAGATTTCACCAACTGGAAATAATGGTTACAACACACTCCTAAATCTTGAAAGGCGCGTATGCCACAAATGAGAACCTGACGCACGCACAGAACCACAAATAAGAAAGAAGTACATACAGAGAAAACATAGGCACATGTGCCTAATAAGCACCTCCTCTAAGATGTAGAATGCACAATATACACTGATAATAAAAATGCGTAAACCTCGAAAACCACGGGCACGTAGGCCCAATATCGACACCGCCTAATAATGATACCACGTTTTGACAATAATAACACAAGTAACGCACTTAGTAAAACCACGGCCACGTAGGCCCAATATTGACACCGCCTAATAATGATACCACGTTTTGACAATAATAACACAAGTAACGCACTTAGTAAAACCACGGGCACGTAGGCCCAATATTGACACCGCCTGTAAACGAAGAATGAACAGTAACGCACATAGTAAACCACGGGCACGTAGGCCCAATATTGACACCGCCTAATAATGATGCCACCGTAGTGCAACAAAAAAACTCTTTTACTGAACCACAACCGAACTTTTCCCACAAATAATGATACCACCGTAATATATCAAGAACTCTTTATAAAACCACACCCGAACTCCCCTGTCTTAGTGATGATGTGATGTATGGCAGCTTCCTTTTTGCGCCTGGCAAGGCGTCAGGCAGGGACTACAGCTGCGAGCGCTGGACGATGATCCTGGAGGTCTATCGCAGGCTGATGATATGTCTCTTCCTAGTTTATATGTTCCACCGGAGACTAAAGATGTAGCCTTTGTTTCAACTACAGTCTATTTACTTCAACTACAGTCTGTTCCATTTAACCTCCACTGTTCAAAGATGTACCGCAGGCTATCTATATATATATATATATATATTTTCTGCTTCTCTTTTCCACCAAAACCTGAAGATGTAGCCTTTACATATGGCGTTCTGCTTCACTACTGTCTGTTTCACATTGGGAGGTTTTCGGGCTCGGCACGGAGGGCGGTCGGGCGGCGGGACGGCGGTCACAGGACGTTACAGTTGTCGTCCACCTCACATCTCGTTATATCAATCTGACCCTTTGTCACTCTTCGCGTGCCTCTTTTAAGCTCGCTTAGATTGACGTCATCGCCCACAGCCCCTGCGGCTTGGGTGGGGCCCCAGCGTCGCAGTTCCTTGCGCCTGGCGAGAAGAAACCTCTACCGGTTTGTTCTGGTGGTGTGTTGCTAACGGCTCGACGTTGCTGTGTAAAACGTGAGGAAACGGTTTTACGCCGGCCTCGCGACCGTGCCTCCCTGTCACGCCTGAATTAATCAGGAGCAATTTCTTCAGAGGACGAAGGCCGTCAACGACTCGAGTCGCAAGCGCCCCGAGTCTTGCTGTTTGTCAGCCAAATGTGCTGACATGTAGTCTATTGGTATGGCGCCTCTGCCTGGCCTCCATCGTACGATGATTGTTTTGAGATTCTTGATGGAAACAATGCCATGCCACCTCCTCGGCTTCCACTGACCTGGGCTGCCTAGTGGATACCTGTGGTATGTCTTTAAAGATACCGCAATCGGTATTCTGTGCAGCAGTGTGTCCCGAAGGATACCTGAAGAAAATGTTGCAGGGCAGCAGGGCAGCGCCAGTAGCATTTGATGAAAGCGAGAACGGATGGTCCATGCGTCAACAAATATATTTAGAATCGCAGATTCCTCTCCACGCGACCCCAGCCCAATTTTTATTAACTTGTCATGATCATTCATGGGGACCATTTTGCCCAGAGGGGGATCTAGTGGAGTACATAAATTTCCAAAGAACATTGAACCTGGTCGGATCCATTAACGATCCAAATAATTTCCCCCAACGGAGTATGCTTGTAAACGCGCGGGGAAATTATTTAGACCCTCATCAGGATAGTATCATATTCCTGTGCGAGAATAACGCTCAGATTGTCGATCTTATTCCCGATGATTTGGCTCCAAATAATATCCCCATGCGTTTACAAGCATGCTCCGTAGGGTGTTCTACACTCGATATTCATCAACCCGGCGATATTTTCGAATGCAGTTTTCTTCATCATGGGGATTTGCCTACGTTCACTCGAAGCTTCCTCCTCTCACACAGTCTACCAAACTCAGACACTAGCCTACATAGCTTCTCCTCCGAATCCGCAACCAGGGCCGTATCATCAGCAAATAGCAACTGGCTCGACTGCCAACTCCGCCCATTCGCTTCCAACAGTTCCAAGCCACGACCCAGCACACTCGCGTTCACCTCCATGACCACTCTATGCATATAGTTGAACAGCCAGGGAGACGTCACGCAGCCTTGTCTCAGTCCCCCTTTCACTGTGAACCTATCACTTACCTCGCTCCCCACTCTGACACATACTCGGCTGTCAGCATAGAAATTCTGCACTGCTTTCAACAGATGTACGCCCACTCCATACAAACGCAACACCCTCCACAGCACTTCCCTGTCAATTCTGTCATATGCCCTCCTGAGATCCATGAAGGCCCAGAACACATCCTTTCCTTTGGCAAGGCACTTCTCACTTGCCGCGACATATTAAGGAGACTAATTGATGTTGCAAGAAGGACTAGCCCTTGCGCTAGAGGGCTAAAATTGGTATGTGTGCGAAAGTATAGAGAAGAGTGCGTACTTCTCGCAGTCAGCAACTCCTCTGGTGTGGGATGCGGTAAATTGGTGAGGTCTCATTAATTTTGTACTCATAGAGTTGACTTGCATTACATTATCTTGGCGAATTTGCCATGCGCATCCCTGTCCTCGAGTATCTGCAGCATCAGTTCACGGTCTGCCAGCGCTCGCTCAGCCTCGTCCGCGTCCAGGCGCCGAGACCCCTTGCCCATCCTAGTATCCTTGCTCTTGGTCATGTCTAACATGGCCCGCGTCTGCAGCAGACTGCACAGCGTCCAAACTCGTTAACGTCCACTGCCGGCACCGAAAACAATTAAAACTAATGAATTGCACGGATATAAAGAATTGTGGATACTCCTGTTGAGTAAAACTAGTCATTTCCTTTGTATTTTTGTAGAATTTTGATTTATATTTACTCCCTTACACCTGATGAGCTTACGTATCGTGAAACGTACGTCGGTCGTGTAACAGCATTGAATTAATCTGAAGATCCAGCTTTGAATCTCACGCTTTCTGATCAAACAAGTATACATTTCCACCATCTTTTGATCCTGGTGATATATATATATCGGTGTGTATGTGTGTGCGTGAGAGTGTGAGAGTGTGTGTGCGCGTGTATATTAACCTATATCAACTTTAATATTGAAACTGGCTTTCAAAACAATACAATACGAACCAAAGTTTAGGTGGATGGATGGTGTGAAGCAGGCGTTAGGAGTGAAGATTGTGAATGGATGATTTTTGATGCTGCCCTGGTGTGCTCTCCCGCTCATGACCGTTGGTGTGTGGGGGCCCGGTCATCATGACGCGACAGGGGTAAACCAGTCACACTGTCTGGGCCTGCTTCGGACACTGACCTTGGACCACACTCATGACCCGTAGGGTGTGTTGCGGGGTCTCCCGGCCGAAACGTTTAGTGCCAAAGGGCTACGTTATGCGCGAGTGTAAGAGAGAAGTAGGAGATAAGCCTTGCCGTTAGCCAGCCTCTTTTCTGGGGGATTCAGCCTAGTGTCTGTATCTGTAGTTACTGTACATGCTGTTACATTATTAAACGTATTTGTATTGGTATCAGCGTACAAGTTATCAATTAATAATTCACGAAGTAGAAGTTGAATAATTTTGTAGCTAGGTACTGGTGCTGATACTGCAACAAAAAAGGATAGATCCGGTGCTCGTGCATCGATAAATCTCCGATTGAAAGTGCCTTGATTTGAAAGTAATTGAAGTTGTATAATTCCTTTTGTAGGAGTGCGGTCGCCGTGTACACGGTCTTCCTCCTTATGCTCTGAGGCAAGGATGTCCGCATCACCTCCGATGCAGCCCATGGGTCTTCGGAGTAGATCAACGATCTCATACCCAACTGAGAGGCCTGAGAAAAGGAGGAAAAAAGATCCGAGATCTATATGCAGAGTAAATGAAGCCTCTATGAGATTGGCTGGCCATCAGCCCTGTGTGCTGGTTGTTGGTTACAATGTGCACGGAACTTTGGTTCATGTTCATTAGCAACCTCCAAGCCAGCATGGGTTGGGACTGTAGCGGTTTAGGTCCTGAAGGGGTAGGGTGTTGCACTGGTGCACTGGGGCGTGTGGTGCGCGGTGTCTTTGTGGATGCATGTAGGACATTACATATACCAAGCTAGGAATCCCGAACACTTCTGATTGATGATCAGATGTTTGGACGCATGTAGGACATTGCCTATACCAAGCTAGGAATCCCGTTCACTCTAATGCAAAAAATGGAGTTGTGTTCTCGAACGCTTGAATCAACAGCCTTCATCTTGCAACATTATTGGAAAGTGTAATTGCAGCAAGACTCACCAGAAGTGCAAGGCTGTGACTACCCACACATCACTCAAATCGCTGTATGTATCATTTGCTTTCTATGATGGTCTAGTTTATATTACATTTTACAACTAGAAGATATCATGATACAAACACGTGATGTCCTGCTTTTTCTTCTTTTTCTTTCGGTTTTGTACAACATGCTCCTTGCAGTGTCGATAACTAGGTAGTATGAAATCACTTTGAACATGTGCAATAACTGTAATCATTTCTAGCTTTGACATTTTTCGATATCGATAACGCTGATGAAAAAAGAAGGAACCTAACCACTGTGGCCCTCGCCCCCGCCGGGTCCTTTTCATAAAACTCCACGCGAGCAGTTGCTCGTTGTTTCATTATTGGTTGACGCGACCAGCCCTGAATATGTCTGACCTATTTTTGTCCGTGCTTCCCAAGAATACCCTTCAATCATATACCTTCTTATCCATCACTGAATGGTTAGGTCATTTATTGCTTAGTTATTGGTGTTGAATCAATATATTAAATGAACTACCTTGAACTATCGTAATCATTTGCCAAGAGCCTTGTCGTGCGGCCATCACCGTGTCGTACTTCGTAGTTGTTTGAGTGGCGGGTCGAAGCTCGGCAGTGGATCGTTTGCTAGTACATTTACTTCGTTGAGATCCCAACTACAAGACTTCGATTTATTTTTTGGGTACAACGTTCGGGAATAGTACACATTCATATACCGGACCTTCTCACTTGGAGTTACGAGATGAGGCGATTTCGTTGAATTTGAAGTTGCTTGGACGAGACTGAATACTTTGAGTGCTGTCCCGGCGAGTTATCGAACGCCAGTTCGTAGACGGACGTTAGGCAATTTAGGAACACACCGGCCGGACTTCGGAACTTCAGTATTCAGTTACCATACGGATTCCGTACGTTAGTGGATAATTGTTACAGACGTGAGGCGGTTTCGCTGTTCATCGCCACCATAGTAATTAGGCCTCTTACTGGGAATTTGCATTTCATTATTGAATTCATTAGAAGTCGTAAGCGTCTAGGGACGTAGCTGTGGATCAACTCGGAACTTCTTTGGCTAGTATTTAGGAATGGACGAACATAGAGAGAGTACCCGAGCTGAACATCAACATCACTTGTCGGACCTACCCAACCCTGTGGAGGGGGATCTTCAAGTTGATGGATCACCTATTACCGAAATTCTGCGTGCCTATGCTCCTCGAGATGGCCGTCCTGACAAACAGCGTATCCGAGTGGTTGATGTCGTTTAGATTTAGTTAACCGAACTATTCATTTATTCATTATTTACTTCCATATTCCACCAGCGTCCAACGCGAAGTAAATGCATGCTCCCCCGTAGGGCGGAGGAACCAAAGTATTGTGAATACTACTGTTGAGTATAACCAATCATTTCTTACGTACATTTGTAGAATTTTGATTTGTTTGATCCCCCCCTAATTAGCTAATGCATCGCAAAACGTGCTGTGCTTGTCACATCGTCAAACTAACTTGAAGATCCAGCTTTGAATCTCTCACCTTCCGATGAAAGAAGAATACAATTTTCCCCTCCTCTGATCCTGATGATAGTTTAAACTATTTTATAT
>SDVV010001270.1:0-26285 GCA_016164225.1 Gammarus roeselii
AGAGAGAGAGAGAGATACGTCGCGTATAAAGCAATTGTCCTCAAAGGCACTGGTATTCATTTTAGGGCCAAAACAATGCGAAGTCAATAGGGACACAGCACGCTGAGGTGAAATTGCAAGATTCTGCAACAGTGCAGCCGTGTTTGAATTGGCAGCTACTATTTGTTCAAAAATAAATAGGAAGAGAGCACAGAGAAACATTATATGTGATTTTATGTTAGTGTTTTGTTGACAGGGTGGTACTGTTGATACTCTGAGCGAGCTGGAAAATATAGTTTTAGGTTACCAGTTTTGCGTTAATCGTTATTGATTATTTAACTCTGCCTGCCCCTGTCTGCGGGCAAGCCATAGAGTGGTATGTTCTGCTTAAATGAAGATACGGTTGAGCAATTCTGAATGTCAGCTGGTAGCTTGCTGAAACTCTTTGGACCTGAAATAGTGAAAGCTTTTGCCCCAATCTCTGTTCTTCTGAACTCTGTGTCAATGTTATTTTCATTCCGTGTTGATCATTGATGAGCCGCTTTTCGAATTGTCAACACAACCCCGTTTGAACAGGAGAGCTTGTTCTGAATTTTAATAACACGTACTGCTTCGCTCAGTTCTAGTCGTTCATGCATATTCAGCCACCCAAGTTTCTTTAAAATTAGTGTCACGTGATCGCTCTTTCTAAAGTTCCCATCGTGAGCTACGTTTGCGGTGAAGTTTATGCAACGTTGAATGTCTGAGAGTATTGTTTTCGTGCACTTACCCCATATGGTGGGGCAGTAGTTCAAATGTGAAAATATCAGAGCTTTGATTACGAGAAGTCTGGACTTGAAGTTGAGTTGTTTCTTCGTTCCCTGAGAAACATGAGTGTACCATTCAGTTTTGAGCAGAGCTTATCAACATGAGGTGCAAAGGTCTTATTGGGATCAAGTCACACTCCCAGACTTTTGACTTTGTTGTCAATAGGATTTTTGCGCCCATACAGTCAACAGCAAAATTTTTGGGAACTCTCCGTGTTTTTGTTTTGGATCCCAGGATAATGCACTGTGTTTTACTTGTATTAACTTCGAGCTTAGTTGAGGAGTACCAACTATTTATGTGGGTCAGCGCTGTTTCTGCATCCTTATTCAGCCTTTCTAATTCGCTTGCTGGTCAAACGAACAGCAACTGAACATCGTCCGCGTATAAAGTCATTGTCCGCGTATAATGTCATCGTCCGCGTATAATGTCATCGTCCGCGTATAATGTCATCGTCCGCGTATAATGTCATCGTCCGCGTATAATGTCATCGTCCGCGCACAATGTCATCGTCCGCGAATAATGTCATCGTCCGCGTATAATGTCATCGTCCGCGTATAATGTCAATATGTCATGCTAACTATGCAGTTAGTTACAAATTGGCATCATCGCACACCAAAAATGTATGAGTAATGTAATAAATCACCTCATGTCGGACATTTTCTGCTCCTAATTTTTTTTGTAGATATCAGTTGAAACAGTAAATAGTCATGATAAAGTAACCGTCGGCGATAGGACTTACTTTGCTAGTTTTTATTGAAATTATTGGTCCAGTGTAATGATTTCATCTGTTGTGACATATTGCAAATTAGAGAGTAGAGGATGTCCTCCAACAATGTCCATCGACTGGTCCTTGCTCCTCAACCCTAGTTATAATTTAAAATTAAGTTCCTCAAAGTAGCAAATGTTGTCTTCATAACTGCTCACGCTGACGAAGACTTGGCACGTATCATCTGTGTATTATGTTATTTTGTCAACACGTCATTAAACCAAAATATATTTCAAGTCCGTAAGAATCCTTAAATTCGTTAAGCGCGCGGGGCCCTTAGGAATAAGAGAAGAGGAGGACGACGAGGAGACTTGGAAGTAGAGAAGAAGATGATGCCTCCGCTCTACTTGCTCTGCAAGGTTTACTCCAGACGGCTGAACAAGTACGTCTTGAGGGAGGTTGAGAAGCGGGACGAGGTAAGACTGGTATAACGATTCTGCGAAGTGGCGGGCAAGATAGACGATGACAATAGAACCTTCCAGGGTCTGCAAAGGCAAAATATGAAGGAGAAAACGGGTCCTTGAGCACCAGTTACGACGTTCTACCATCAGCAAATCGGAGCAATGAACCGACCACGGTTTGGAGGAGGTGCACGTGGAGGCAGGGAGGCTCCTTGAAAATGTGGGTGAGGGGACATGGAGTCCTTGTGAGAGGGTGCGAGTGGAGACAGGGATGCAACATGAGGAGGCGTGTGGAGACAGGGAGGCTCCATAATGAGGAGCGTGTGGAGACAGAGAGGCTCCGTGAGGAGGTGCGTGTGGAGACAGGGAGGCTCCGTGAGTGTAACGGCAACCTCGATTGACGAGTCCGGCTTTTGCTGATGAGGTGCAGATGGATCTCGAGAGGCTTAGGAGCAACTGTCAAGTATCAAAAATCCTTCAACTTTTTGTTACGACCAAATGTAAAATAAAATTGTTGGGTGTGGTCCCTGGTTGATGTGGCCTTATATTCATTTAGCTGTTCTATTTTTGTAACGAAATGCAGGAACACAAGCGCTAAGAAATATTTGTTACGTTTTTACTCTCTATCATTGGCTAAGTAGCATAGATTTGCATGTTCACTCCTTGTAGAGAATATAATTTATTTAGCGCAGGATCCTAAAATTCTCATGAAGATGTTACAACGGAACGCTACCAGTCTTGTTCCACACGCCCTCAACTGTTTTGGGTGCCACTGGGAGAGGTAGGGGGTTCACCCCAACCTCTTCCAGCCCCACGACCCCGAAGCGCATTGGGACTTTCCTTTCAGAGTGCACGAATTTTTTGGGAAAAATACACTAGGATAAAACGGATAACACTTCGTCTGCAACTGTGATGCTTGCTTGGTTGGGAAGAATGCAATTGAATTAATACCATAGTCAACTTTGTTGATATTAGGAAGCACAATTGGACAAACCTTGAGTCACGGGAGTAGGCGACACAGAGCTGCGTACATCTCTGAATAATGGAGTCATTTGCCTCGCGTTAGCGTATCACATGAATTATTAATTCCTTTCTCTCAATGTCGCTTAGGGCAGAGCCAAGAATTATTGCATAATAAGTTTCAAAATTTAGTACATGGTGCTAGGCTTATGATAATTTGGTGTGCGGCGAAGAGACAGGATGTTACATAATGAGAGATCATTTATGATTATCTTGAATGTGTTGATTATTTTGGATACTCAGTGCTCCTTGGAGCTGCGTTTCTTTACCTCACTGCCGCTGCCATATGGTCTGTCGGTCTTGTTCCTTTGATACTTCCAGTCGTCGACAGTAACTTCCTACGCCAAAGCAATGGCCTTTATGGCATCGTTTATAGCTCTATCCAATCGTCTATTGCAGCGGCTATTGTGTCCCCTCAGGTCTATTGCTGTGTGTATGGTCTGGTATCAGAGCAATAGTCTGGCCATGGCAGTATTGTAGTCTGCTGGTAGGAGAGCTAGAATTTTTCAATCGCCTCATTGTATTTGAAATTATTTGTCTGGGGGGGGGGGAGTCTGTCGCTAATACAGCGACTACAATTGAGAGGTCAGATTGTGTGGGAAATATTGGTCGATTATTATTAATGCAGTATCGAACATTTGTTCTCCATACGTCCTTTTCTTCTTCCGTGAATAAAATGCACTATATTTCAGAGGGACACGACCAAGCAATTTGTTATTGAAGTCCATCAATGAAAAAAGTATATGCAGAAAAAAATATTTCCGATTTTTCTTGTTCAAGTTACTGTGATCCTTGAACTTTTTCCCATGGGAAGCTGCCACGAAAGAGAACGACGATAGATCATTGCACGTGAAAGTCTTTGTTCCGCCGGCGACAACTCGTTGCGCAGTCCTACACTTGAGAGGAATTTACACAATTTTTTTCCTGAAAATTGTTTTAGGAAAAATTTAACCCATCGGCAATATTTGGGATTCAGGTTTCTACGTACACAAACATCAGGAACAAGGCGCCAGTTGATTATTCGATTTGCCGACCAAAAGCAGAGCATTTTCTCTGCTTTTGATCGACCAATCAACCATTCAGATCCGTTGACTGCGCTCCAGCAGCTGGTCAAGGGGCTGACTGCACTCCAGATTCTGGCCGAGGGGTTGACTGCGCTCCATTTGCAGGCCAAAAGGTTGACTGCCCTCCTGCAGCTGGCCAAGTGATTGACTGCGCTCCAGAAGCTGTTCAAGTGGTTGACTGCGCTTCAGCATCTAACCAAGTGGTTGACTGCCCTCCTGCTGCTGGCAAAGTGATTGACTGCGCTCCAGAAGCTGGTCAAGTGGTTGACTGCGCTTCAGCAGCTGACCAAGTGGTTGACTGCGCTCCAGCAGCTGGCCAAATGGTTGACTGTGCTCCAGCAGCTGGCCAAGTGGTTGACTGCGCTCCAGCAGCTGGCCAGGGAGTTTACTGCGCTCCAGCAGCTGGCCAACGGGTTGACTGTACTCCAGCAGCTGGCAAAGGGGTTGACTGCGCTCTAGCAGCTGGCCAAGGGGTTGACGGCGCTCCAGCAGCTGGCCAAGTGGTTGACTGCGCTCCAGCAGCTGGCCAAGTGGTTGACTGCGCTCCAGCAGCTGGCCAAGGAGTTTACTGCGCTCCAGCAGCTGGCCAACGGGTTGACTGTACTCCAGCAGCTGGCAAAGGGGTTGACAGCGCTCTAGCAGCTGGCCAAGGGGTTGACGGCACTCCAGCAGCTGGCCAAGTGGTTGACTGCGCTCCAGCAGCTGGCTAAGTGGTTGACTGCGCTCCAGCAGCTGGTCAAGGGGTTGACTGCGCTCCAGCAGCTGGCCAAATGGTTGACTGTGCTCCAGCAGCTTGTCAAGGGTTGACTGCTCTAGAGCAGCTGACCAAGGGGTTGACTGCACTCCAGCAGCTGGCCAAGGGTTTGACTGCGCTCCATCAGCTGGTGAAATAGTTGACTGCGCTCAAACAGCTGGCTAATTAGTTGACTGCGCTCCATGAGCTGAAAATGGGGTTGACTAGGCTGCAGCAACTGGTCAAGGGTTAACTGCGCTCCAGCAGCTGGCCAAGTGGTTGACTGCACTCCAGCAGCTGACCATGGGTAGACTGCGCTCCAGAAGCTGTCCAAGGGGTTGACTGCGCTCCAGTGACTGGCCAAGGGTTGACTGCGCTCCAGTAGCTGGCCAAGGGGTTGACTGCTCTCCAGCAGCTAGCCACTGCGTTAACTGCGCTCCAGCAGCTGGTCAAGTATTTGACTGCACTCCAGCAGCTGACCAAGTGGTTGACATCGCTCCATCAGCTGGCCAAGGGGTTGACTGCCCTCCAGCAGCTGGCCAAGTGGTTGACTGTGCTTCAGCAGCTGGCCAAGTGGTTGACATCATTCCAGCAGCTGACAAAGGGGTTGACTGCTTTCCAGCAGCTGGTCACGGGGTTGACTTCGCTCCAGCAGCTGGTCAAGAGATTGACTGCGCTCCAACAGCTAGCAAGGGGTTGAATGCGCTCCAGCAGCTGGCCAAGTGGTTGACTGTGCTCCAGCAGCTAGTTAAGGGTGACTGCACTTCAGAAGCTGGCCCAAGAGTTTACTGCGCTCCAGCAGCTAGCCAAGTGGTTGACTGCGCTCCAGCAGCTGTCCAAGGGGTTGACTGCGCTCCAGCAACTGGCAAAGTGGTTGACTGCGCTCCAACAGCTGGCAAGGGGTTGACGGCACTCCAGGAGCTGGCCAAGTAGTTGACTGCACTCCAGCAGCTGGTCAAGTAGTTGACAGCACTCCAGCAGCTGGCCAAGTGGTTGATATCGCTCAAGCAGCTGGCCAAGTGGTTGACTGTGCTCCAGCAGCTTGCCAAGGGTTGACTGCGCTCCAACAACTGTTGAAGGGGTTGATTGCGCTCCAGTGACTGGTCAAGGAGTTGACTGCGCTCCAGCAGCTGGCCAAGGGGTTGACTGCCCTCCAGCAGCTGGCCAAGTGGTTGACTGTGCTTCAGCAGCTGGCCAATTGGTTGACATCGCTCCAGCAGCTGACAAAGGGGTTGACTGCTTTCCAGCAGCTGGTCACGGGGTTGACTTCGCTCCAGCAGCTGGTCAAGAGCTTGACTGCGCTCCAACAGCTAGCAAGGGGTTGAATGCGCTCCAGCAGCTGGCCAAGGGGTTGAATGTGCTCCAGCAGCTAGTTAAGGGGTGACTGCACTTCAGAAGCTGGCCCAAGAGTTTACTGCGCTCCAGCAGCTAGCCAAGTGGTTGACTGCGCTCCAGCAGCTGTCCAAGGGGTTGACTGCGCTCCAGCAACTGGCAAAGTGGTTGACTGCGCTCCAACAGCTGGCAAGGGGTTGACGGCACTCCAGGAGCTGGCCAAGTTGTTGACTGCACTCCAGCAGCTGGTCAAGTAGTTGACAGCACTCCAGCAGCTGGCCAAGTGGTTGATATCGCTCAAGCAGCTGGCCAAGTGGTTAACTGTGCTCCAGCAGCTTGCCAAGGGTTGACTGCGCTCCAACAACTGTTGAAGGGTTTGATTGCGCTCCAGTGACTGGTCAAGGAGTTGACTGCGCTCCAGCAGCTGGCCAAGGGGTTGACTGCGCTCCAGCAGCTAGCCAAGAGGTTGACTGCGCTCCAACAGCTGTCTAAGTGAATTACTGCGCTCCAGAAGCTGGTCAAGTGGTTGACTGCGCTTCAGCAGCTGACCGAATGGTTGACGGCGCTCCAGCAGCTGACCAAGTGGTTGACGGCGCTCCAGCTGCTTACCAAGTGGTCGATTGCACTCCAGCAGCTGGCTGAGGAGCTGACTGCGCTCCAGCAGCTGGTCATGGGGTTGACTGCACTCCAGCAGCTGGCCAAGGGGTTGACTGTGCTCCAGCAGCCGTCCAAGTAGTTGACTTTGCTCCAGCTGCTGGCCAAGCTGTTGACTACGCTCCAGCAGCTGGCCAAGGGGTTGACTGCGCACCTATAGCTGGTCAAGTGGTTGACTGCGCTCCAGCAGCTGGACAAGTTGTTGACTGCACTCCAGCAGCTGGCCAAGTGGTTGTCTGCACTCCAGCAGCTGACCAAGGAGTTTACTGCGCTCCAGCAGCTGGTCAAAGGGTTGACTGCACCTCGGCAGCTGGCAAAGGGGTTGACTGCACTCCAGGAGCTGGCCAGGGGGTTGACTGCGCTCCAGCAGCTGGCCAAGTGGGTAACTGCGCTTTAGCAGCTGGCCAAGTGGTTCACTGCGCTCCAGCATCTGGTCAAGGGGTTGACGGCGCTCCAGCAGCTGGCCAAATGGTTGACTGGGCTCCAGCATCTGGCTAAGTGGTTTACTGCGCTCCAGCAGCTGGCCAAGGGGTTGACTGCGCTCCAGCAGCTGGCCATGGGGTTGACTGCTCTCAGCAGCTGACCAAGAGGTTGACTGCACTCCAGCAGCTGGCCAAGGGTTTGACTGCGCTCCATCAGCTGGTGAAATAGTTGACTGCGCTCCAATGACTGGCTAAGGGGTTGAATGCGCTCCAATAGCTGAAAATTGGGTTGACTAGGCTGCAGCAACTGGTCAAGGGTTAACTGCACTCCAGAAGCTGACCAAGGGGTTGACGGTGCTTCATCAGCTGGCTAAAGGGTTGACTGCACTCCAGCAGCTGGCCAAGGTGTTGACTGCACCCCAGAAGCTGGCCAATTGGTTAACTACGCTCCAGCAGCTGGCCAAGGGGTTGACTGCACTCCAGCAGCTGGCCAAGGTGTTGACTGCACCCCAGCAGCTGGCCAATTGGTTAACTACGCTCCAGCAGCTGGCCAAGGGGTCGACTGCGCTTCAGCAGCAGGCCAAGGGTTGACTGCGCTCCAACAGCTGTTGAAGGGTTTGATTGCGCTCCAGTAACTGGCCAAGGAGTTGACTGCGCTCCAGTAGCTGGCCAAGGGGTTGACTGCGCTCCAGCAGCTATCCAAGTGATTGACTGAACTCCAGCAGCTGGCCAAGTGGTTGACTGCGCTCCAGCACCTGGCCAAGGGTATGACTGGCTCCAGCAGCTGTCCAAGTGATTGACAACCTCTCCAATATCTGGCCAAGTGGTTGACTGCACTCCGGCAGCTGGCCAAGTGGTTGACTGCGCTCAAGCAGCTGGCCAAGTTGTTGACTGAAATCCAACAGCTGGTCAAGTGATTGACTTCGCTCCAGCAGCTGGCTAAGTGGTTGACTGGGCTCCAGCATCTGGCTAAGTGGTTTACTGCGCTCCAGCAGCTGACCAAGGGGTTGACGGTGCTCCATCAGCTGACTAAAGGGTTGACTGCACTTCAGCAGCTGGCCAAGGTGTTGACTGCACCCCAGCAGCTGGCCAAGTGGTTTACTACGCTCCAGCAGCTGGCCAAGGGGTTGACTGCGCTCCAGCAGCTAGTCAAGGGGTTGACTGCACTTCAGCAGCTGACCACTTGGTTGACACTTGGTCAAGCAGCTGGACAATTTTTAACTTTGCTACAACAGTTGGCCAAGTGGTCGACTGCACTCCAGCAGCTGGCCAAAGGTTGAATGCGCTCCAACAGCTGTTGAAGGGTTTGATTGCGCTCCAGTAATTGGCCAAGGAGTTGACTGCGCTCCAGTAGCTGGCCAAGGGGTTGACTGCGCCGCAGCAGCTGGCCAAGAGGTTGACTGCGCTCCAGCAGCTAGCCAAGTGATTGACTGAACTCCAGCAGCTGGCCAAGTGGTTGACTTCGCTCCAGCAACTGACAAAGGGGTGACTGCACTCCAACAGCTGGCAAGGGGTTGACTGCACTCCAGCAGCTGGTCAAGTGGTTGACTGCGCTCCAGCAGGTGGCCAAGGGTATGACTGGCTCCAGCAGCTGTCCAAGTGATTGACAACGCTCCAATATCTGGTCAAGTGGTTGACTGCACTCCGGCATCTGGCCAAGTGGTTGACTGCGCTCAAGCAGCTGGCCAAGTGGTTGACTGAAATCCAACAGCTGGTCAAAAATTGACTTCGCTCCAGCAGCTGGCCAAGGGGTTGACTGCGCACCAACAGCTGTTCAAGTGGTTGACTGCGCTCCAGCAGCTGGACAAGTTGTTGACTGCACTCCAGCAGCTGGCCAAGTTGTTGTCTGCGCTCCAGCAGCTGGCCAGGGAGTTTACTGCGCTCCAGCATCTGGTCAAGTGGTTGACTGCGCTCCAGCAGCTGACTAAGTGGTTGACTGTGCTCCAGCAGCTGGTCAAGGGGTTGACTGCGCTCCAGCAGCTGGCCAAGTGGTTTACTGCGTTCCAGCAGCTGACCAAGGGATTGACTGCGCTCCAGCAATTAGCTAAGGGGATGACTGCTCTAAAGCAGCTGACCAAGTTGTGGACTGCACTCCAGCAGCTGGCCAAGGGTTTGACTGCGCTCCATCAGCTGGCGAAATAGTTGACTGCGTTCCAACAGCTGACTAAGGGGTTGACTGCGCTCCAGGAGCTGAAAATAGGGTTGACTAGGCTGCAGCAATTGGTCATGGGTTGACTGCGCTCCAGAAGCTGACCAAGGGGTTGACGGTGCTCCATCAGCTAGCTAAGGGGTTAACTGCGCTCCAGCAGCTGACCAAGGGGTTGACTGCGCTCCAGCAGCTGGTCCAGGGGTTGACACTTGCTCAAGGAGCTGGCTAATTTTTGACTGTGCTCCAGCAGCTTGCCGAGTGGTCGACTGCGCTTCAACCAATGGCCAAGTGGTTGACTGCTCATAATCAGCTGGCCAAGGTGTTGACTGCGCCCCAGCAGCTGGCCAAGTGGTTGACTACGCTACAGAAGCTGGCCAAGGGGTTGACTGCGCTCCAGCAGCTAGTCAAGGGGTTGACTGCGCACCAGCAGCTGACCAGGGGGTTGACTGCACTCCAGCAGCTAGCTAAGAGTTTGACTGCACTCCAGTAGCTGTTCAAGTGGTTGACTGCGCTCCAGCAGCTGAACAAGTGGTTGACTGCACTCCATCAGCTGGCCAAGTGGTTGTATGCTCTCCAGAAGCTGGCCAAATGATTGACTGAACTCCGGCAGCTGGCCAAGTGGTTGACTGCGCTCCAGCAACTGACAAAGGGGTTGACTGCACTCCAACAGCTGTCAAGGGTTGACTGCACTCCAGCAGCTGGTCAAGTGGTTGACTGCGCTCCAGCACCTGGTCAAGGGTATGACTGGCTCCAGCAGCTGTCCAAGTGATTAACAACGCTCAAATAGCTGGTCAAGTGGTTGACTGCACTCCGGCGCTTGGTCAAGTGATTGACTTCGCTCCAGCAGCTGGCCAAGGGGTTAACTGCACTCCAGCAGCTGGCAGAGGGGTTGACTGCGCTTTAGCAGCTTTCCAAGGGGTTGACTAAGCTCCAGCAGCTGGCTAAGTGGTTGACTGCTCTCCAGCAGCTGACCAAAGGGTTGACTGCACTCCAGCAGCTGGCCAAGGGTTTGACTGCGCTCCATCAGCTGGTGGAATAGTTGACTGCGCTCCAACAGCTGGCTATGGGGTTGACTGCGCTCCAGGAGCTGAAAATGGGTTGATTAGGCTGCAGCTACTAGCCATGGGGTTAACTGCGCTCCAGAAGCTGACCAAGGGGGTGACGGTGCTCCATCAGCTGGCTAAGGGGTTGACTGCACTCCAGCAGCTGGCCAAGGTGTTGACTGTGCCCCAGCAGCTGGTCAAGTGGTTGACTACGCTCAAGCAGCTGTCCAAGGGGTTAATTACGCTCCAGCAGCTAGTCAATGGGTTGACTGCGCTCCAAAAGCTGTTCAAGTGGTTGACTGCGCTCCAGCAGCTGACCAAGTGGTTGACTGCGCTTCAGTAGCTGGCAAAATGGTTGACTGCGCTCCAGCAGCTGGCCAAGTTGTTGACTGAGCTATAGCAGCTGGCCAAATGGTTGTCTGCGCTTCAGCAGCAGGCCAAGTGGATGACTGCGATCCAGCAGCTCACAGAGGGGTAGGCTGCGTTCCAGCAGCTGGCCAAGTGTTTGACTGCGCTCCAATAGCTGGCCAAGTGGTTGACTGCACTCCAGCAGCTGGTCAAGTGGCTGACTGCACTCCAGCAACTGGCCAAGTGGTTGACTGTGCTCCAGCAGCTGGTCAAGGGGTTGACTGCGCGTCAGCAGCTGACCTCGGGGTTGACTGCGCTCCAGCAGCTGGCCAAGTGGTTGACTGCGCTCCAGCAGCTGGTCAAGTAACTGACTGCACTCCAGCAGCTTGTAAAGTGGTTGACTGTACTCCATCAGCTGGTCAAGAGGTTGACTGCGCGTCAGCAGCTGACCTAGGGGTTGACTGCTATCCAGCAGCTGGCCAAGGGGTTGACTGCGCACCAGCAGCTGTTAAAATGGTTGACTGCGCTCCAGCAGCTGGCCAAGTAATTGACTGCGCTCCATAAGCTGGCCAAGTGGTTGACTGCACTCCAGCAGCTGGCCAAGTGGTTGTATGCTCTCCAGAAGCTGGCCAAGTGGTTGACTGCGCTCCAACAGCTCATCAAGGGTTGGTGTTGCTCCAGCAGCTGGCCAAGGGGCTTACTGCTCTCCAGCTACTGGTCAAGGGGTTGAATGCAATCCAACAGCTGGCCAAGTGGTTGTCTGCGCTCCAGCAGCTGGTCAAGGTGTTGACTGCGCCCCAGCAGCTGGCCAAGTGGTTGACTACGCTACAGCAGCTGGCCATGGGGTTGACTGCGCTCCAACAGCTGGTTAAGTGGTTGACTGCGCTCCAGTAGCTGACCAAGTGGTTGACTACGCTGCAGGAGCTGAAAAATTGGTTGACTGCGCTCCAGCAGCTGGGCAAGTGTTTGGCTGCGCTCCAGTAGCTGGCCAAGGGGTTAACTGCGCTCCAGCAGCTGGTAAATGGGTTTGCTGTTCTCCAGCAGCTGGCCTAGGGGTTGACTGCACTCCAGCAGCTGGTCAAGGTGTTGACTGCGCCCCAGCAGCTGGCCAAGTGGTTGACTACGCTACAGCAGCTGGCCAAGGGGTTGACTGCGCTCCAGCAGCTGACCAAGGGGTTGACTGCGCTCCAGCAGCTGGTCCAGGGGTTGACACTTGCTCAAGGAGCTGGCTAATTTTTGACTGTGCTCCAGATGCTTGCCGAGTGGTCGACTGCGCTCCAACCAATGGCCAAGTGGTTGACTGCTCATAATCAGCTGGCCAAGGGGTTGACTGCGCTCCAACAGCTGGTTAAGTGGTTGACTGCGCTCCAGTAGCTGACCAAGTGGTTGACTACGCTGCAGGAGCTGAAAAATTGGTTGACTGCGCTCCAGCAGCTGGGCAAGTGTTTGTCTGCTCTCCAGTAGCTGGCCAAGGGGTTAACTGCGCTCCAGCAGCTGGTAAATGGGTTTGCTGTTCTCCAGCAGCTGACCAGGGGGTTGACTGCACTCCAGCAGCTGGCTAAGAGTTTGACTGCACTCCAGTAGCTGTTCAAGTGGTTGACTGCGCTCCAGCAGCTGAACAAGTGGTTGACTGCGCTCCAGCAGCTGGTAAAATGGTTGACTGCCCTCCAGCAGCTGGCCAAGTTATTGACTGCGCTCCATAAGCTGGCCAAGTGGTTGACTGCACTCCAACAGCTGGCCAAGTGGTTGTATGCTCTCCAGAAGCTGGCCAAGTGGTTGACTGCGCTCCAACAGCTCATCAAGGGTTGGTGTTGCTCCAGCAGCTGGCCAAGGGGCTTACTGCTCTCCAGCTACTGGTCAAGGGGTTGAATGCAATCCAACAGCTGGCCAAGTGGTTGTCTGCGCTCCAGCAGCTGGCCAAGGGGTTGACTGCACTCCAGCAGCTTGCCAAGGGGTTGACTGCGCTCCAGCAGTCGTCCAAGTAGTTGACTGCGCTCCAGTAGCCGGTCAAGTAGTTGACTGCGCTCCAGGAGCTGGCCAAGGGGTTGAATGCGCTCCAATAGCCGGTCAAGTAGTTGACTGCGCTCCAGTAGCTGGCCAAATGATTGACTGAACTTCAGCAGCAGGCCAAGTGGTTGACTGCGCTCCAGCAACTGACAAAGGGGTTGACTGCACTCCAGCAGCTGGTCAAGTGGTTGACTGCGCTCCAGCACCTGGTCAAGGGTATGACTGGCTCCAGCAGCTGTCCAAGTGATTGACAACGCTCAAATAGCTGGCCAAGTGGTTGACTGTACTCCGGCACTTGGTCAAGTGATTGACTTCGCTCCAGCAGCTGGCCAAGGGCTTGGCTGCGATCCAGCAGCTCACAGAGGTATAGGCTGCGTTCCAGCAGCTGGCCAAGTGTTTGACTGCGCTCCAGTAGCTGGCCAAGTGGTTGACTGCACTCCAGCAGCTGGTCAAGTGGCTGACTGCACTCCAGCAGCTGGCCAAGTGGTTGACCATGCTCCAGCAGCTGGTCAAGGGGTTGACTGCGCGTCAGCAGCTGACCTCGGGGTTGACGGCGCTCCAGCAGCTGACCATGGGGTTGACTGCGCTCCAGCAGCTGGTCAAGTGGCTGACTGCACTCCAGCAGCTGGTAAAGTGGTTGACTGTGCTCCATCAGCTGGTCAAGGGGTTGACTGCGCGTCAGCAGCTGACCTGGGGGTTGACTGCCATCCAGCAGCTGGCCAAGGGGTTGACTGCGCTCCAGCAGCTTGCCAAGTGGTTGACTGCGCTCCAGCAGCTGGTCAAGTGGCTGACTGCACTCCAGCAGCTGGTAAAGTGGTTGACTGTGCTCCAGCAGCTGGTCAAGGGGTTGACTGCGCGTCAGCAGCTGACCTAGGGGTTGACTGCCATCCAGCAGCTGGCCAAGGGGTTGACTGCGCTCCAGCAGCTGGCCAAGTGATTGATGCGCTCCAACAGCTGGTTAAGAGGTTGACTGCGCGCCAGCAGCTGACCAAGTGTTTGACTACGCTGCAGCAGCTATCCTATGCGTTGACTGCGCTACAGCAGCTGACAATGGTGTTGACTGAACTCTAGCAGCTGGCCTAAGGGTTGACTGCACTCCAGCAGTTGGCCAAGTGATTGACTTCGCCACGACAGCTGGTCAAGTGAATGACTGCGCTCCAGCAGCTATTCAAGGGGTTGACTGAGCTGTAGCAGCTGGCCAAGGGGTTGACTGCGCTCCAGAAGCTGGTCAAGGGTTTGACTGCGCCACAGCAGCTGGCCAAGGGGTTGACTGCTCTCTAGCATCTGGCCAAGTGGTTGACTGCGCTCCAACGGCTGGGTACAGGGTTGACTGCGCTTCAGGAGCTGACCATTGGTGTTGACTGCGCTCCAGTGAGTGGTCAAGTGGTTGACTACGCTCCTCCAGCTGGTCAAGGGGTTGACTGCGCTCCAGGAGCTGGCCATTGGTGTTGACTGCGCTCCAGCAACTGGTCAAGGGGTTGACTGCGTTCCAGAAGCTGACCAAAAGGTTGACTGTGCTCCATCAGCTGGCAAAGGGGGAGACTGCGTTCTAGCTGCTGAACAAGGGGTTGACTGCGCTCCAGCAGCTGGCCAAGGGGTTAACTACGCTCAAGCCGCAAACCAAGTGGTTGACTGTGCTCCAACAGCTTGCCAAACGGTTAACTTTGCTCCAGCTGCTGGCCAAGTGGTTGACTGCGCTCCAGCAGCTTGCCAAGTGGTTGACTGCGCTCCAGTATCTAGCCATGAGGTTGACTGCGCCCCAGCAGCTGACCAAGTGGTTGACAGCGCTCCAGCAGCTGGCCAAGTGGTTGACTGCTATCCAGCTTCTGGTCAAGGGATTGACTGCGCTCCAGCAGCTGACCAAGGGTTTTACTGCACTCCAACAGCTAGTCAGGGTGTTGACTGCGCTCCAGAAGCTGGCTAAGGGGTTGACTGTGCTCCAACAGCTGGCCAATAGTTGGCAGCGCTTCAGCAGCTGGCCAGGTGTTTGAGTACGATCCAGCTCCTGGTCAAGGGTTGACTGCGCTCCAGCAGTTGGCTTAGGGTTTTACTGCTCTCCAACAGCTGTCCAAGGGGTTCACTGCGCTCCAGCAGCTGGTCAAGGAGATGACTGCGCTCCAGCAGCTAGCCAAATGTTGACCGCGCTCCAACAGCTGTCCAAGTATTTGACTGCGCTCAAGCAGCTGATCAATTGGTGGACTGCGCTCCAGCAGCTGACGAAGTGGTTGACTACGCTGCAGAAGCTGGCAAAGATGTTGACTGTGCTCCAGCAGCTGGCTTAGAGGTTGACTGTGCTCCAGCCGCTGGTTTTGGTTGACTGCGCTCCAGTAGCTGGTGAAGTGGAGGACTGAGCTCTTGCAGCTGGTCGAGTGGTTGACTGCGCTCCAGCAGCTGACCAAGGGGTTGACTCCGCTTTAGCAGCTAACGAATGGGTTGACTCCGCTACGGCAGCTGACCAAGGTGTTGATTGCAGTTTAGCAGCTGGCCAAAGGGTTAACTGCACTCCAGCAGCTGGCCAAGTGATTGACATCGCCACGACAGCTGGTCAAGTGAATGACTGCGCTCCAGCAGCTAGTCAAGTGGTTGACTGCGCTCCAGCAGCTGGCCAAGGTTTGACTGCGCTCCAGCAGCAGGCCACGTGGTTAACTGGGCTCCAACAGCTGGCCAAATGGTTGACTGCATGCGCCCAAGCAGCTGGTCAAAGGAGTGACTGGGCTCCAGCAACTGTTCAAGGGGTTGACTGCGCTCCAGCAGCTGGCCAAGGGCATGACTGCGCTCCAGCAACTGGTCAAGGGGCTGACTGCGCTCCAGCTGCTGGTCAATGGGTCGACTGCGCTTTACCAGCTGGCCAAGGGGTTGACTGCGCTCCAGAAGCTGGTCAAGGAGTTGACTGCGCTACAGCAGCTGGACAAGGGGTTGACTGCGCTCTAGCAGCTGTTCAAGTGGTTGACTGCGCTCCAACAGCTTGCTAAGGGGTTGACTGCGCTCCAGTAACTGATCAAGTGGTTGACTACGCTCCAGCAGCTGGTATAGGGGTTGACTGCGCTCCAGGAGCTGTCCATTGGTGTTGACTGCTCTCCAGCTCCTGGTCAAGGGGTTGACTGCGCTCCAGCAGCTGGTCAAGGGTTTTACTGCAATCCAACAGCTGGTCGGGGGGTTGACTGAGCTCCAGCGGCTGGCCGAGTTGTTGACTGTGCTTCAGCACCTGGCCAAGGGGTTGACTGCGCTTCAGCATCTGACCAAGTGGTTGACAGCGCTCCAGCAGCTGGCCAAGTGGTTGACTGATTTCCAGCTCCTGGTCAAGGGGTTCACTGCGCTCCAGCAGCTGACCAAGGGTTTTACTGCAATCCAACAGCTGGTCGGGGGGTTGACTGCGCTCCAGCAGCTGGCTAATGGGTTGACTGCGCTCCAACAGCTGGCCAATAGTTGACAGCGCTCCAGCAGCTGGCCAAGTGCTCGACTACGATCCAGCTCCTGGTCAAGGAGATGACTGCGCTCCAGCAGCTGGCCAAGTGGTTGACCGCGCTCCAGCAGCTGGCCAAGGGGTTGACTGCGCTCCATCAGCTGGCCAAGGGGTTGACAGTGTTCCAGCTACTGGCCAATGGGTTGACTGCGCTCCAGAAGCTGGTCAAGGGGTCGACTGCGCTACAGCAGCTGGACAAGGGGTTGACTGCGCTCTAGCAGCTGGTCAAGTGGTTGACTGCGCTCTAACAGCTGGCTAAGAAGTTGACTGCGCTCCAGTAACTATTCAAGTGGTTGACTACGCTCCAACAGCTGGTTAAGTGGTTGACTGCGCTCTAGGATCTGTCCATTGGTGTTGACTGCGCTCCAGCAACTGGTCATGGGGTTGACTGCATTCCAGAAGCTGGCCAAGGGGTTTACTGTGCTCCAGCAGCTGGCTTAGGGGTTGACTGCGCTCCAGTAGCTGGTTAAGGGGTTGACTGCACTCCAACAACTAGTCAAGGGGTCGATTGCGCTCCAGAAGATAGCTAAGTGGTTGACTGCACTCCAGCAGCTGGCAAAGGGGTTGACTGAGCTCCAGCAGCTGGCTTAGGGGTTGACTGCGCTCCAGCAGCTGGTTAAGTGGTTGACTGCGCTCCAGTAGCTGGCCAAGTGGTAGACTGAGCTACTGCAGCTGGCTGAGCGGTTGACTGCGCTCCAGCAGCTGACCAAGATGGTGACTGCGCTTCAGAAGCTAACGAATGGGTTGACTTTGCTACAGCAGCTGACCAAGTTGATTGCACTTTAGCAGCTGGCAAGGGTTAACTGCATTCCAGCAACTGGCCAAGTGATTGACTTCGCCACGGCAGCTGGTCAGATAATGACTGCGCTCCAGCAGCTAGTCAAGGGGTTGACTGCGCTCCAGCAGCTGGCCAGGGGTTGACTGCGCTCCAGCAGCAGGCCTAGTGATTAACTGGGCTCCAACAGCTGGCCAAAAGGTTGACTGCATGCGCTTCAGCAGCTGGCCAAAGAACTGACTGCACTCCAGCAGCTGGTCAAGGGGTTGACTGCTCTCCAGCAGCTTGCCAAGGGGTTGACTGCGCTCCAGCTGCTGTCCAATGGGTTGACTGCGCTCCACCAGCTGGCCAAAGGGTTGACTGCGCTCCAGCAGCAGGCCTAGTGATTAACTGGGCTCCAACAGCTGGCCAAAAGGTTGACTGCATGCGCTTCAGCAGCTGGCCAAAGAACTGACTGCACTCCAGCAGCTGGTCAAGGGGTTGACTGCTCTCCAGCAGCTTGCCAAGGGGTTGACTGCGCTCCAGCTGCTGTCCAATGGGTTGACTGCGCTCCACCAGCTGGCCAAAGGGTTGACTGCGCTCCAGCAGCAGGCCTAGTGATTAACTGGGCTCCAACAGCTGGCCAAAAGGTTGACTGCATGCGCTTCAGCAGCTGGCCAAAGAACTGACTGCACTCCAGCAGCTGGTCAAGTGGTTGACGGCGCCCCATCAGCTGACTAAGAAGTTGACTGCGCTTCAATAACTGGTCAAGTGGTTGACTACGCTCCAACAGCTGGTTAAGGGGTTGACTGTGCTCCAGAGCTGGCTAAGGGGTTGACTGCGCTCCAGTAGCTGGTTAATGGGTTGACTGCGCTTCAGCAGCTGGCTAAAGAACTGACTGCGCTCCAGCAGCTGGTCAAAGGGTTAAATGCGCTCCACCAGCTGGCCCCAAAGGGTTGACTGCGCTTCAGCAGCTGACTAAGGAGTTGACTGCACTCCAGCAGCTAGCCAAGGGGTCGATTGCGCTCCAGCAGATAGCAAAGTGGTTGACTGCACTCCAGCCGCTGGCGAAGGGGATGACTGTGCTCCAGCAGCTGGCTTAGGGGTTGATGTGCTCCAGCAGCTGGTTAAGTGGTTGACTGCGCTCCAGTAGCTGGCTAAGTGATTGACTGAGCTCCTGCTGCTGGCCGAGTGGTTGACTGCGCTCCAGCAGCTGACCAAGGGGTTGACTGCGCTTCAACAGCTAACAAATGGGTTGACTTCGCTACAGCAGCTGACCAAGGTGTTGATTGCACTTTAGCAGCTGGCAAAAGGGTAAACTGCACTCCAGCAGCTGGCCAAGTGATTGATTTCGCCACGACAGCTGGTCAAGTGAATGACTGCGCTCCAGCAGCTGGCCAAAGGGTTGACTGCGCTCCAGCAGCTGGTCAAAGGATTGACTGCGCTCCAGCTGCTGACCAATGGGTTGACTGCGCTCCACCAGCTGGCCAAAGGGATGACGGCGCTCCAGAAGCTGGTCAAGGAGTTGACTGCGCTACAGCAGCTGGACAAGGGGTTGACTGCGCTCTAACAGCTGGCTAAATGGTTGACTGCGCTCCAGTAACTGGTCAAGTGGTTGACTACTCTCCAACAGCTGGTTAAGGGGTTGACTGCGCTCCAGGAGCTGTCCATTGGTGTTGACTGCGCTCCAGCAACTGGTCGAGGGGTTGACTGCGTTCCAGAAGCTGGCCAAGGGGTTTACTTTGCTCCAGCAGCTGGCTAAGGGGTTGACTGCGCTCCAGTGGCTGGTTAATGGGTTGACTGCGCTCCAGCAGTTACCCAAGTGGTTGAATGCGCTCCAGAAGCTGACCAAAGTGTTGACTGCACTCCAGCAGCTTGCCAAGGGGACGATTGCTCTCCAGCAGATAGCTAAGTGGTTGACTGCGGTCCTGCAGCTGGCCAAGTAGTTGATTGCGCTCCAGCAAATGACCAAGGAGTTGAATGTGCTCCAGCATTTAGCCATGGGGATGACTGCGCTCCAGCAGCTGGCCAAGGGGGCGACTGCGTTCTAGCAGCTGACCAAGGGCTTGACTAAGCTCAAGCCTCTGGCCAAGTGGTTGACTGTGCTCCAGCAGCTTGCCAAGTGGTTGACTTTGCTCCAGCAGCTGGCCAAGTTGTTGACAGCGCTCCAGCAGCTGGCCAAGTGGTTGACTGCTCTCCAGCTCCTGGTCAAGGGGTTGACTGCGCTCCAACAGCTGGCCAACGGGTTTTCTGCCCTCCAACAGCTGGCCAGGGGGTTGACTGCGCTCCAGCAGCTAGCTAAGGGGTTGACTGCGCTCCAACAGCTGACCAAGTGGTTGAACGCGCTCCAAAAGCTGGCCAAGTGGTTGACTACGCTCCAGCAGCTGATCAAGTGGTGGACTGCCCTCCAGCAGCTGGCTGATTAGTTGGCTGCGCTCCAGCAGCTGGCCAAGTGGTTGACCGCGCTCCAACAGCTGGCCAAGGTCTTGACTGCGCTCCAGCAGCTGACCAAGTGGTTGACTGCGCTCCAGCAGCTGGAAAAGTGGTTGACTGCGCTCCAGCTGCTGGCCAAGTGGTTGACTGCGCTCCAGTAGCTGGCTAATGGAGTCGACTGCACTCCAGCAGCTGGCTTAGGGGTTGACTGCGCTCCAGCAGCTGGTTAAGTGGTTGACTGCGCTCCAGTAGCTGGTCAAGTGGTGGACTGAGCTCCAGCAGCTGACCAAGGGGTTGACTGCGCTTCAGCAGCTAACCAATTAGTTGACTGCGCTCCAGCAGCTAACCAAGGTGTTGACTGCACTTTAGCAGTTGGCCAAAGGGTTGACTTCACTCCATCAGCTGGCTAAGCGATCGACTTCGACACGACAGCTGGTCAAGGGAATGACTGCGCTTCAGCAGCTAGTCAAGGGGTTGACTGCGCTCCAGCAGCTGGCCAAGGGTTGACTGCGCTCTACAGCAGGCCAAGTGGTTAACTGGGCTCCAACAGCTGGCCAAAAAGTTGACTGCACTCCAGCAGCTGGCCAAAGGGCTGACTGCGCTAAAGCAGCAGGGTTGACTTCGCTCCAGCAGCTGGCCAATGGGTTGACTGCGCTCCGGCAGCTGGCCAAGGGTTGACTGCGCTCCAGCAGCTGGCCAAGTGGTTGACTGCGCTCCAGCAGCTGACCAAGTGGTTGACTGCGCTTCAGCAGCTAGCCAAGGGGTTGACTGCGCTCCAGCAGCTGGCCAAGTGGTTGACTGCGCTCCAGCAGCTGGCCAAGGGGTTGACTGCGATCCAGCAGCTGGCCTAGTGGTTGACTGCTCTTCAACACATGACCAAGTCGTTCACTGCGCTCCAGCAGCTGGTCAAGGGGTTGACTGCACTCCAGCAGCTATTCAAGGGGTTGACTGCGCTCCAGAAGCTGGCCAAGGGGCTGAATGCGCTCCAGCAGCTGACTAGGGGATTGATTGCGTTCCAGAAGCTGGCCAAGTGTTTGACTGCTCCTAGCAGGTGGCCAAGTGGTTAACTGCGCTCCATCAGCTGGTCAAGTGAACGACTGCGCTGCAGCAGCTGGCCAAGTGGTTGACTGCGCTTCAGCAGCTGGTCAAGTGGTTGCCTACTCTTCAGCAGCAGACCAACTGGTTTGCAGAATGATCAAGGGTATTGCTAGGTTATTTCAGGCTAGGTAACCATACTAATAAAATGTTAGCACATTATTCAATAAATGAAGATCATACTCTCCCGGACAGGATTGGGAATACAACAATTTTTTAGGCGTATAATTGGCGTGAACTCCTTTTCCGGAGTATCAACGAAACGGCCGATTGCTATTTATGTCAACCGCGAAGTGTTGTTGTCCAACAATTGAACTAATGGGTCGTCATGCCACCCATTTATTCATTCGTTATCATGTTACATTGCGTCATGAAGAATGAGTTGGAACTAGATTGTTCAATGCTACAGAAGGAATACTACCTTTGATAGCCTATTACAGGTTCAGTGCTGCAGAAGGCGTACTACATTTGATGGCCTCTCTCATGTTCAATGCTGCTGAATGCGTACAACCTTTGATGGCCTCTTACATGTTCAATGCTGCAGAAGGCGTACTACCTTCAACGGCCTCTTACATGTTCAATGCTGCTGGAGGCGTACAACCTTTAATGGCCTCTCACATGTTCAATGCTGCTGAAGGCGCATTGGCTTCTTACATTAAGACCTGATCTGTGAAACGTAAGTTAAGGGTGCGTGCAAGTTAATTTAACGGTCTTGTTATCTTCACCGTCTAGGGATCAGGCCGTGAAGTCTCCCTCTCATGCTGACATTATCGAGGGTCTTGTTATCTTTACCGTCTATTGCTCTGTCCGTGATGACTGCCTCTCATGATGACATTATCGACGGTCATGTTATTTGGGCGGTCTCTTCCTCTGGTCGTAAGGACTGCTTCTCTCACATGCTGACATTTCGACGGTTTTGTTATCATGACCGTCTAGGGCTTTGCCTGTGTGGACTATTTCAAATGCAGAAATTTACGACTGTCTGGTTATCTGGGCCGGCTAGGCCTTGGCAGTGAGAACTACCTCCTATGCTGCCATTTTCGACGGTCTTGTGACCTGGGCCGTCTAGGGCTGTGACCGTTAGAGCTACCTCACATGCTGACGTGTCCGAAGGTCTTGTTATCTAAGCCTCTAGGGCTTCGTCATTTAGGACTGCCTCTTAGTCAAATATTGTAGTGCTTGGCTGTCATGGGCCCAGGCAGTGAGGACTGCCCTTCCCGCTAACATCATTTACAGCATTGATTGCTTGACCGTCATGGGCCAGGCAATGAGGACTGTTTTTCCCGCTGACATCATTAACGCCCCTGATTGCTTGGCCGTCATGGGCCCAGGCGGTGAGGACTGCCTTCTCCGCTGACACAATTGACCGCCTGGATTGTTTTATATCTTAGGCGCAGGTCACGCAGACATTAACGGTTTAGTATTATTCGAAAAGTATTATATTGATTGCTTTTGATATTTTTACTGTACAAGGTATTTTACAATGATAGCGAAACCTAGGATTTCTAGAAGCCAATCAACGACAGTCATTGTCCAATCAATGTTTTTAACCCCTAAACATTTACATCTATTCTTGTATTCCGCGTCCGCTCGCTTTCACCGAGTTAAAACTATCCATCAGTTTCTCGCTTCGTTGCAGTGCCAAACAAATGAGTTGCCAATCAAAGTGCCATCCTCTCCCGTCTAGCCCTCCTCTTCCTTCCTGCTATTCTCTCCCCCTACCATCCTCTCCCGTCCAGCAAGGGACTGGCCAGCCTCTGCTTCAGGAACGGAACGGTATATTTCATATCTGACAGTCGGAAGACTGATGAAAGTTGCGAAAAGTTGTCATCCTCTCGTATGCAATAACTTTAAAAGAATTGAAAACCTACCGGACTACATTTTTCCCTCCACTATTCAATATGTTAGAATAAATCCTGAAATAAACATATCACCAATCATAAAAGTATTTTTCATTCAACACTCTTCGGCAAGAGACTTTACATCCTTCATCAGATTGAATCAATAGGGAAATGAAAATGAAAAAGGTGATCCAAGAAAAGATTGGAGTGCAGTTTCAGTTGCAAACATTTCGAAAGTCTCTACAGTTTAAATACTATTAATCGCTGAACAACAGAATAACTTGGATGTAGAAAAATCTATGCGTCTATGAAAATGTTCGGCAACATAGTTTGGTTAAAGTACACCACGCAAGAGTTGTACCATTCATGGCATATAACTCCATCTGATAAAATCCGGTGGAAATGAGGCCGAAATTAAATCGAATATCCTCTAAATAAACTGTAAGCGTTGGACAACTCGTTGCAATTCACATAATTAGGAAAATTGCTCTTTGTAACTTCAATTGCCTCTGCAATTTAAGGACCTTTTAACTTTTGCCTGAAATGCTGGACTTTGTAGAGGGGCACAACAGATTTGTCGTCAGTGGACGTGAATTTGCTCGCCTGACGGAGGCTGGAAATAAATTTGCCTCATTTTCGCTTAAACAGCTATGCTCAATCTCTAAAGATGGGACAGTCAAAACAAATGTCTCTTCAAAGTGCAATGCTAATTTTGCATAGTTTCACAAGCTATACATAATGTGCAAGCCTAGGATGATCATGTTTCCGCCATGAAAGAATTAATTTGCGTCGAAACATAGAAGAAGTCATGAAGCATCTGTTTCTGGGTTTTGGGGAACGAATATCTGTAACAATTAGTATTGAACAGCTACATGTACCGACACTAGGCCGAATCTACCAGACGGTGTGACCAAAAAATTATCCTTTAGCCCATATCGCAGATTTCGGGTCAGGACTGAGGTCAGATATCAGCTTCAGATGCAAGGTCTAAAAGCCCTCACTGGTGCAACTCTGCTGCGTCATATTTACCGGGCCTTCCCTTGCCCACGTACTTCTCAACGAGGCATCTACCGGCGAGAAAGTGTTCCAGAAGCGTGTCAAAACTGCCATCCACAATCATTCTGCACCTGGGTCCTTCCACTGCATGCTCACTTTGTGCCCCAACACTAGTGAAGCTTTTCCTGTTACCTGATTCATGCTGTCCATCCACTGAAACTTCGGCCTTCATCAGAGCCTACACATTCGTCCCTCCTTTGCTGTTAACCTCACCATAACCCGGGCGGAGATTTTGGAACACATAAAATTGTGTTCATCTCACAGTAGTAAATAATGTTCACATTGGCTTGATTTTATTTTCAAACTGGAACACAGCGGTCGCTAACAGCTTTGTTCTGCTCTAGCAATGATGTGGTTTGATGCTGGGCATTTATCTCATCCGAGAAATATGTATCACTTCGCAGTAATTCACAGCATATTAGGAATTCGCTGGGCCACATAGTTTCATGGATAAGTTACCTAGTGCGACTCATTACGCCGCTTATACTATCTTCTCATGCCGTATACACCCACCGTAACAGTAACCACACGGGCCAGACAACCACTCTGCTGGAGTCACGACTCGTCTCTCTGATGATACTTTATGGTTTGAGAAATCAAGCTGCCAGCGCCCCCTTGTGAAGCGGTGAAAACTTACTGTGGTCTCGACGCCCTTGAGTTATACTGGATCAAAATGTAGCAGAAAGGAAATGATAATAAATTACAGTTAAACCTATTTTTTTGACAAGATCTGAAACTTCAACCGCAAACAATTGTTGCAGCCATTGACGTAAGATAATTTTATTGCCAGCCTCACAAACATAACCTATCAAAGGAGGTGACCAATTTCCGAAACAAGGACCAGATCTTTAATAGCAGCGCGGAACACTCTGTGTTTGACCGCAAGCCTTAGCCTCGCGCGATGAACCTGCTCAGCTTCCATGCCATGTTATGGAACAGGGGCCAGGGTAGACAAGATCTCTAATGCAGAGACGCTGTCTAACCTTTGCTGGCTGGTGGCTGTTGCCATCGTGAGCGTGCATGATACTTCTTTCATTGAGCGACAGGCTGTTCGACTCACTATTGTAATATGAAAGCCTAACAATTAGCACCCCTTATCTGTTTCGTGATGGTATTGTAGCAGAGATGGAAAAAAGTAACAACTTCTAAGATTGTTAGAGACTGGCGCAGACTCTAAAATGCAATAGCTACAATTTGGCGACCTTGAGCCTCATTGGCTACATACTGGCACAGACTCGGAGCACCAATGGCTACATATTGGCGCAGATCATGAACACCAATGGCTACATATAGGCGCAGGCCCTGAGCACCAAGGGCTTCATATTAGCCCAGACCATCAACACCAATGGCTACATATTGGCGCAGACCCTGAACACCATTAGCTACAGATTGACGCAGACTCCGAGCACCAATAGCTACATATTGGCACAGACTTTAAGCACCAATGGCTACATATTGGCGCAGACCCTGAACACCAATAGCTACGTATTTATATCTGACGACTTACTCATTAAAATAAAAGAAAGGAATGCATAAACTGCTTTATTTTTTTTCTATAATCCTGTGAGGCTCGTCTGAAATGAATGATGTGGTGTAATCTAAATTGATATCAAGAATTCTGCGGTGTACTCTGTTTTGAAACCCTTATCGACCAAATCAAAAGCATCAGACAAGCCAATCACATATAAGACTCGAAGCCACATCTCATTAGTTCAAAGAAGGAAATGTCACTGAAAGTGTCAACAAATGAATACTGGGATGGGATTGAATAGTAATCGTCATCGCTCCTTCAGTAAGCTCAAGGAATAATCCTAACTTAGTTGAATACAAAACAATACTTATCTAAAATAGAATGGTCGATGTCCTGGCCCACTGTTTTTTTAATGTTTAGTTTCCTACATATTTATCACAAGCATATTTTAAAGTAATTCCTAAGCATAAAAGTATTCAAATTCTTCTCAGACCGATAGTTTACCCTAAAAGGGACGGTTTCCCAACCCGTAGCATCATGGCCGACAGATGTCCCGACTCCGCATCTCGTTGTTTTTTCCCTGATATCAACTGAACAATAGCATTGACTTTACTGATATATTCACGAACGGGGTCAGCAGCACTCAATTTCAATGTTCTATATGATGAATTCAGAGGTCACAGCACATTTCCCTGGAATTACCCTACAAGATGATATGCTCTGGGTTGTAGGTAGTTTCGTAGCTGATATCTTGCTCCTTCATATTTAGGCTGATCGATTTGTTGCTCTCACAAAACCCTGTCCGCACAATGAGCTTCCTGAATATAATAGTGAGTATCATCACCAGCAATTGGAGAAGCAGTTGCATATTTTGAATTTTGTCACCTACCTATCTCACCTCGAGCTCCTCTCATCTATCTCACCTCGAGCCCTACTCATCTATCTCACCTCGAGCTCCTCTCATCTATCTCACCTCGAGCTCCTCTCATCTATCTCACCTCGAGCTCCTCTCATCTATCTCACCTCGAGCTCCTCTCAACCATCTCACCTCAAGCTCTTCTCATCTATCTCACCTCGAGCTCCTCTCATCTATCTCACCTCGGGCTCCTCTCATCTATCTCACCTTGAGCTCCTCTCATCTATCTCACCACGAGCTCCTCTCATCTATCTCACCTCGAGCTCCTCTCATCTATCTCACCTCGAGCTCCTCTTATCTATCTCACCTCGAGCTCCTCTTATCTATCTCACCTCGAGCTCCTCTCATTCATCTCATCTCGACCTCCTCTAATCTATCTCACCTAGAGCACCTCTCATCTATCTCACCTCGAGCTCCTCTCATCTATCTCACCTCGAGCTCCTCTCATCCATCTCACCTCGAGCTCCTCTCATCTGTTTCGCATCGAGCTTCTCTCATCTATCTCACCTAGAGCTCCTCTCATGTATCTCA